>JANBOW010000018.1:0-51976 GCA_027575335.1 Coemansia sp. RSA 2599 | reverse complement strand
ACGAATAAGATAATAAAATAGAAATAAGAAAATGACATAAAAATGTTTTATCTCTTTTTTTTTATATAAAATAATAAAAAATATAAAATAAAAATATCTTTAATATAAAGTTATCCATTATATATCAATATATTAAAAAAAAAATATAAATAAAATAATAATATTTTATTTAAAATTTATAAAAATATAAATTATATTAAATAAAATATTATATAAAAATAAATTAGAATTCTAATTTATTTTAAAATATTCCTTTTCAAAAATTTAATAATATATACATATAAAGAAAAACATAAAAAAAAAAATAAAATTAAAAAGATAAAATAAGGAATAAAATATAAATAAAATAAATTAATAAATATAATGAAATTAAAAAATTATCCACAACCTTATCATTTAGTAGATACTAGTCCTTGGCCTATAATGACATCATTATCATTATTTATAGTTACTGTAGGAGCAGTTTTAAAATTTCAAGGATTTAGTAGTATATATTTAATAATAGGTATTATAACTTTATTTTCATGTATGATTTTATGGTGGAAAGATGTTATAACAGAAAGTACTTTTTTAGGTCATCATACATTTAAAGTACAAAATGGAATAAAAATAGGATTTATTATATTTTTATTTTCAGAAGTTTTTTTATTTTTTTCTTTATTTTGGGCTTATTTCCATAATGCACTGTGGTTAGAAATCAAATTCCGGGGACATCCTAAAGCTCTAATAACTAAACCGTTAGATGAAAATATATCGGTGGCTTTATTAATGATTAAAGGTACAGTAACATCATTAGAGATTGTTCATCTAGATGAACAAATGGATTATCGCGGATCTAAATCAGATAGCTATATATCTGTAAAAGAGCAACGAGTAGACGGTTTCTCCAAAAGTTTAAAAACTTTTGGTAAGGTGTATTCTAAATACCAAGGAAACTTGGTATTTATATATAGTAAAATAAATGGTCTAATTAGCTTTTCGCAACAAAAAAAATATTTTATTTATTCTTATACTCAAAAATATTTATATTCTAATTACACTCTTCAAAAAATAAAATTATTAGAAAAGAAAACTAATAAACTCACATCTTCGATGTGGAATCCTTATTATATAACAGGATTTACTGATGGAAAGGGATGTTTTTATGTAGATGTAAGTCCTAATCAAAAATATAAAACTGGTTTTAGAGTAAAAATTATTTTCCAAATAGGTGTACACATAAAAGATCTAGCATTATTAAAACAAATAAAATTATTCTTTGGTGTAGGTCATATTTATAATTTAGGACAAAAATGCCCATACAAAATATGGAGAGTATCAGCTCTTGAAGATTTAAAAGTTATTATTAATCATTTTGATAAATTTTCATTATTAACTTATAAACAATTGGATTATTTACTTTTTAAAGAAGTAATAGAATTAATGGAACAAAGAAAACATTTAACTTTGGAAGGTTTAAATAAAATTGTGTCAATAAAAGCATCATTAAATAGTAAAAAAATATCTGATAAATTAAAATTAGCTTTTCCAAATTTAGTACCAATTTTTTATTCTGAAATTATAAATAAAAAAATAAAAAGTTTATATTGGTTAACTGGTTTTACAGATGCAGAGGGATGTTTTTTTATAGCTTTAAAAAAATCCCCACAATCTAAATTAGGAGAAACAATATGGTTAAGATTTATTCTAACTCAACATATTAAAGATAAAGATTTTTTAGAAAGTTTAATTTATACTCTAAAATGCGGAAGATATATTTCTAAATCTAGTGATTATGGTGAGTTTATAGTTGAAAAATTTACAGATATTTATGAAAAAATTATTCCTATTTTTGAAAATTTTAAATTACAAGGATGGAAATCTAATAATTTTGAAGATTTTAAAAAAGCCGCTCTTTTAATTAAAAATAAAACTCACTTAACTAGAAAAGGATTAGATGAAATAAAGAAAATAAAAGGAAGAATGAATAAAAATAGAAAATATTAATTACGCCATGGTACATATATAAATTTAAAATTATTTTTTTATGAGTGCTTTAGCACCTTCAGTTGAATTAGGTAGTAGTTGGCCACCAATAGGTATAGAAAGTATAAATCCTTTTGGTTTACCTTTATTAAATACAGTTGAAATATGCAAATAAAATAGCTGTGTGGATGAGAATTCCACTCTATATGTTTGATAATACCGTGGATTTAAAAATTTTATCATTATTATCTTTATTTATAAAACCTCAATTTAATAATTTTTATACGCAGGAATCTAATCAATTTATTAAAAATTTGGATAAATAATTCTGTAAATGGTTTGTAGGATTTACAGATGCTGAAGGTAATTTTGGTATTTTTACCTTATCTAATGGTTTTTATTTTAAATATTCAATAGGTTTACATATAGATGATTTACTTGTTTTAAAAATTATTAAAGAGAAATAAAATTTTGGTAATATTTATGTTTATAAAAATAATTGTTACTATAATGTAACAAAAAAAGAAGATATTTTTAAAATAATAAGTATTTTTGATACTTATCCTCTGAACTCTGGAAATAATTCGGATTATTTAGATAAAAAAAAAAGCTTTTTTTTTTATAATAAAAGAAATCAAAATATTAATAATTTTAAAATACAAATATTAGATTAAAAAAATAATATGAATACTAAAAGAAATAATTTCATAAAATCTGAAATAAAAATATCCGAACAGTTTACTGTTCGGAATTTATTGAAGGTGATTGGACATTTAGTTTAGAAAGAAACACTTTAGAACCTGTTTTAAAAATTAAATTAACAGAGAGTCAATTACCCGTTCTACTGCTAGTAGAACGATATTTATAAAATAATTTAGGATTTAATTTATACTCTAGATATAAATTAAATTTTTCTACTCGTTAACGAGATAAAAGTAAAGCAGTTAAAAATAGTAAACCTTTAGTTTCATTAACAATAAAGAATATACATGTATTAACTAATTATTATTTTTTTTTATACCTTTTTTAATGAAGTATATTTTATTTCTAAAAAAAATTAGATTTTGAAGATTTTAAAATTATATATAAATCTATATATATAGGTGCTTATAGAATACAAAGAATAAAAGATCTAATAATAAAATTATCTTTTACCGTACGTAAGCACAGATTAACAACTAATTTAAAAACTGTTAAATTTCTAAGTACATTTCAAAGAAATGAAATAATAAATGCAAAAGGTACTATATAACATTTAAGTAATGGATGTCAAATAGATATTAAAATAAAAAAATTAATTCATAGAAGATCTAGTAGTTGTATTTATGAAATTACTAAACCATCAGGTAAAATTTTTTTTAAATCGAACTTAGAAGATTGTTCTAAAGAAATAAATATAGGATTTAATACCTAAAAAAAATATTTAAAAAATCTATTAATAGAAAATAAAGTAAAATTAAATAATGATAAAATTAAGAGAATCGCGGTTTATTACCCTAAAATTTTAGATTAAAAAAAATTTTAAGGTTAAAATTTTGAACGAAGGTTACAACCAAATCAATTTTATGAATATATAGAAAAATTAAGTGAAAACGGTTAATAAGATCCAACTTAAAGACCGTCGGCAGTTGTAAATGTCGCTACAGACTGGATCACTAGGGTTGAGCTGAGATGTTCGTCCAAATGTACAGTCGAACTCTATAATGAGTGTAATATCGTAAGAAGAAAGGATTACTCCATGCAATACACAGCGGAGTACCATTAGCATAGTGGTCGTAATCTTCTGTTCAGTAATATAATCATATTACTGATCTTAGTTAAATAGAGTTGTATATTATTATCATCAGGTGTTAGCCTGAAATCAAATGAAATATTTAATTTTTATTTATTTTTATCTATATTACCTTTTAATAAACCGAGAGTTTTATCTACTAAAAGAATAGGTCCACATAATATAGATATATTGTGTATTTTATGTGGTTCTTTATTAGGAGATGGTAATATGGAAAAAGATGGTAATGGTTTTAGATTTAGTTTTTATCAAGAAAAAAAACATGGTGAATATTTATTATGGTTACATTATATTATAAGTAATCTTGGTTATTGTAAGATAAATATTCCTCAAATTCATAATAGATTATCTGTTAATGGGGATATGAGATATTATTTTAGATTTAAAACTTATACATATAGTTCTTTTGAATGGATATATTATGGATTTTATAAAAATAATAAGAAAATTGTACCTGATTTTATAGAAAATTATTTTACACCATTAACTTTAGCTATTTGGATTATGGATGATGGTTGTAAATTAAAAAATAAAGGTATAAAATTTAGTACTAATTGTTTTACTTTAAAAGAAGTACAATTTTTATCTCTTATTTTATTTAATAAATTTAATTTAAAAACATCTATTCATAAAACTGGAGTTATAAATCAATATAATATATATATATCTAAATTTTCTATGCCTACCTTAATAAAATTAGTTAAACCTTATATACATTTTACAATGTTATATAAGATAGAAGATAAAAATTAAATAATTTATTTTATAGTTTTAAAATAATATTTATTATTTTTAGCAACATTAGTGAAAACGGTCAACTTAATTATTCTGATTAAAAGACCGTCGGTTAGTTATATAAAATAATCGCTACAGACTGGGTCACTTGTGGGTATCTGAAATGATATTTAATGTACAGTCGGAACTATAAGAATTAATAATTCTTACGTAAGAATTTATTTATATTTTCTTTAAAGTCAATCATTATTTTGAATAAGAATATTTTATATAAATAAATAACATCTAATAAATATCAGAAATTTATATATTTATTTAAATCCTCGGCCACAGTTACTTGGGCTCATTATGCTTTAATTGAAGGTAATAAACAAAGTTTAATAATATCTTTAGGAATAACAATATTATTAGCTTCTATATTTACCGGATTCCAAGTATTTGAATATTATTATGCACCTTTTACTTTTGCTGATGGTGTATATGGTAATACTTTTTATTCTTTAACTGGTTTACATGCTATTCATGTATTAATGGGTAATACTTTTTTAATTATAGCATTAAATAGAATATTAAATAACCATTTTACTGATACTCATCATGTAGGATTAGAATTAGGAATAATATATTGGCATTTCGTGGATATAGTTTGGTTACTCTTATTTGTAGTAGTATATTATTGGGGTTCTTAAAAAAAATGATGAATATAATGAAATTAATTATGAAAAAATTATTTAATTCAAAATATACTTATATGTTTGCGGTAATCCCTTTTGTTTTTACTGAAATTAGTCCAAGTGCAGAAATTCTAAAAAATATGTCAGATATTAGTGAATATATTCCAATTTATCCTTATAATTTTAATAATATTATAAAAATATCAGAGAATTTTAATAATGCTTTTACTATAAATCCTTATAAACCTTTATTTAATATTAAAATTATGAAAATTAATGATTTTTTTACTATTTGTCAATTAAATTGGAATAGTTATATACCTAATAAAATAGTTTTTTTTGGTAAAAATTCAGATATATTTAATATGTTAAATACTAATTATTTTATATTAAATGCATATTATCAAAATTCATGTATAAATTATTTATATATAAATAATCCTAATGAATTATTATTTATATTAGATTCTATTTCAAATTTTAAAGAATTAAATGAACCTTTAAAAGAATTACATTCATCTGGAAGTTTAGAATTTTTAGATATAAATAATAATAATTTAAAATATGAAATATTTAGTATCGAAAAAACTAGTTTTTTCAATAAATAAATATGTTTTCTTTTTTTTTTATTAAAATTATATTTTTTATTCCAAATTTTATATTAATTCTATAATTAAAAAAAAAAATAAAATTAATATATAATTCTAATATAAATATATATTCATTCATTTATTTTTTTTATCTTTATTTATAAAATTATTAAATAATATAACTATGTAATTTTATTTATATAAATTATATTATATAATATAATTTATATATAATTTTTTAGAGTGTAAATATTCTATATAATTTAGGAAATTTAAAATAAAATAAAATTTATTTTAAAATTCAAAAAACTTTATAAAGTTTTTTGAATTATAAAATAATAAGATATATATACAAAGATTAATTATAAAAATATATATAATTAATTTATATATCTTTTATTTTATAATTTTACTATATATTCGTTTTTTATGACGAATAGATGGTTATACTCAACAAATGCCAAAGATATTGGTACCTTATATTTAATATTCTCTATATTTGGAGGATTAATTGGTACTATTTTATCTTTTTTAATAAGATTAGAATTAATGGGAACAGGTGTTCAAGTATTAGGAGGAGATCATCAATTATTTAATGTAATTGTAACTGCTCATGCTTTTATCATGATTTTCTTTATGATCGAAAATAAACAAATTAATAATATGATGTCTTTTGTTTATTGTTCTAATTTAAAATTAAGTCAGAGTAATTTTTTAAATTACCAAGAGCAAAAATTTGATTTATTAGTAGAAAATAATAAATCAAATTATAAAAAAATTTTAATAAAAGACCCTTTTAATAATAAAGATATTATTAAAGAAATTACTAGAAAAAAAAAAGGTGTTTACATATGGAAAAATATTACAGATATACTCTATGTTGGACATTCTATTAATTTATGGAATAGAATAAGTTCTTACTTTATGCCTTCAATCTTAAAAAGTAAAAGTAGAAGAGTATTAAGATATTTTAATAAATATGGTTTTGAAAATATTGAAATAGAAATTTATATAGCAGCAGAAAATATTATAACTCTTACTGATATTATACAGTTGGAACAATATTTTATAGATAATTATAATCCTAAATTAAATGTTCATCTTGTTGCAAAAGATTCTTTAAATTATAAATCATCAATGATTGATGAAATGAAAGAAAAATTAAGACAAGAAAGAGGTACTATTATTTATATATATGATTCAACTAATTTAAACTTATTATATATTTTTTATTCTAAACAAAATATGTATAATACATTAAATATGGATCATAGAACTTTAAATAAATGTCTTTATAATGGTTCATTATATTTAGATTATTTTTATTTAAGTTTAGAAAAAATAAATAAGGAGAAAATTATAAATAACGACAACATGTTGTCGTTGGAAAAAATAAAAAAATTAGTTAATGAAAAAAAAGAAATATATAAAACTTATAAACACCCTAATAGTAAAAAAATCTTAGCAGAATTTAAAGATAATCCTAAATTAAATAAGGTTTATAATTCATTAACTTCTTTAGCTAAAGATTTAAAAGGGGATAGAACAGTAATAAGAGAATATTTAAAAGGTAATAAAACTTCTTATTATAGGGGTAAATGGAAATTTTCCTATATTATCTTTTAAATCATATTATAAATTTTATGGTCAGTCGAATTTGTGAAAATTCGAATTTATTTCACTATATTCTGGAAACTCTTTATAGCTTTTAAAACTAATACTACTTTAAATAGCAGATCGTTCGATCAAGCGGTAGAATATAGTAACATTTTAAAAGATTAGACAATCAGTAGGAAACCAAAAATAAAAAGGCCTTATAATGGCATACAAACATTTTTATTTAGTAGGATCCTCAGAGACTACACGTGAAAATGATTCTAAATAAAAAGTATCATTAAGATATAGTCCAACCCTTGATGAAAGTCAAGGAATAAGTGCATGCCTGGACTTATAGGTGGGTTTGGTAATTTAAAATATAATAATTTAAATAAACTATCCTGTTCTTTAAAAAGATATTTTACAATTCAACAAATAACTTTAAAAGATACATTAAATTCTGATAATATTTTATGTTCTTATCTTGCCGGTTTAATAGAAGGTGATGGAACAATAGTAACACCTTCAAAAAAAGGGAATGCTCCTCAAATAATTATTGTATTTAATATAAAAGATTTACCTTTAGCAGAACATTTACAATATATCACAAAATGTGGTATAATACAAAAACCTAAAGGTAGAGGATATATATTATGGGTAATACAAGATATAGAGGGTGTAATAGAAATAATAAGTATTATAAATGGTTATATGAGAACCCCTAAAATAGAAGCTTTACATAGATTAATAAATTGGATAAATAATAAAAAAAATATAAATATACCTTTAAAAGGTTTGGATTTAAGTAATATAAATTCAAATGCATGGTTAGCTGGTTTTACTGATGCAAATGGTAATTTTAATATTAATATTACCACAAGAAAAAATAGTAAAAATATTAGAATCCAATCTTTTTATAGATTAGAAATAAGACAAACTTATCATAGAGATGTATCTAATGAATTAGGAGGTATATCCTATTTTAATATTTTGTCAAAAATTTCAACTTTTTTAGGAGTAAATTTATATAGTAGAACTAGATTAATAAATAACAAAACTTATCAAAGTTTTATGGTTATATCATATAAATTAGATAATCATAAATTAATAAAGGAATATTTTGATAGAAATCCTTTATTTTCTTCACGATATTTAGATTATAAGGATTGGTGTAAAGTTTATGAATTATTACTTAATGACAAGCATTTAACTCAAGAAGGTAGAGATTTATGTATCTTTATAAAATCTAAAATGAATAATAAAAGAACAGAATTTAATTGGGATCATTTACATAATTTATATAAATTATAATTATTATATTTAATAGTTGCCCCGTTATATTGAAAGATATAATTGGAAGATTACTATTTGCGGGGAAATCTTAAAGGTTTCTATATTACTTTATGAAAGCATAATTTATTATGTGTACATAAGAATAAAGATTAGAAACATATAAAAATTATTTTTAATTTTTTAAATAGACAATCCGCCAGAAACAAAAATGAAATAAATCTTATATTATAAGATTGGATTCATCGTAGGATCTTCAGAGACTATACGTAATCTACCCCCTTTAAAATTTTAAATAAGGGTAAAGATATAGTCCAACCTTCGATGAAAATCAAGGATAAATGAACTATTTAGTACCAGTAATGATTGGTGCCGTGGACATGGCAAACGTAAAGGAAAAAATTTATAACCCTCAAAAAGTTTTTTTATCTAAATATTATAGTGTAAAAAATAATATTAATCATAATGATTTATTATTAGGTACTTATTTAGCTGGTTTTATAGAAGGTGATGGTTATATTAGTATAACCAATGAAAATAGAGTTATTTTAGGTATTACTTTTAATATAAAAGATAAACCTTTAGCTGAGAAGCTTCTAAAGCTTCTCGGTAAAGGTACTATAGTAAAAAGAAAAACTAATAGCGTAGAATTAAGATTTTCAACTTTAAAAAGTTTAATTAGGATAGTCGATCTAATTAATGGTAAAATGAGAACACCAAAAATAGATCAATTATATAAATTAATAGATTATATTAATAATAAACATTTTTTGAATATTCAAAAAATTTGTTTAGATAAAACTCCATTACAAAATAATGCTTGGTTAGCAGGATTTATTGATGCAGATGGTGGATTTTATATAAGATACTCTTTAAAACAAATAATATGTAAATTTAATTTAGAACAACGGATGATTTATCCTAAAACTAAAGAAAGTTATGAACATATTTTAAATGAAATATGTTCAATTTTACAGATTAAACTTAATATAAGAAAAAGATTAAATTATAAAAATTCATATTATATAATACGAGTTGAAAATCAAAATTCTTTAAATTTATTAATAAAATATTTAGATACTTATTCATTATTAAGTAGTAAATATTTAGATTATTTAGATTGGAAAAAAGCTTATAATCAAATTATTAATAAAACTCATTTTACTGATCAAGGTCAAAATATTATTTATTTAGCTAAAAATAGTATGAACGATAAAAGAACTTATTTTAATTGGGATCATTTAAATTTTTTTTAATGCCGTCAAAACTATTAATAGTTTTGATAATAATTTAGCTATATGCATAGAATTCCTCAAAGGATTTGTTTAAAACGAAAAGAACAGATAATAAATACTAAAAAAAAAAACAAATAATTCCTATTTTTTAATATAGTATATATTTATAATATATATTTTAGTATTATTTTATTTTTAAGTAAAAATTTTATTATACATGGGGAGAATATGCAGAAAATTATATTCCAAATATATAAATAATATTTTAGGAAAATAAACTTCTCAGAGACTACATGTTAAGCTCCAGTAAATTTTATATTATTATATTAGTGGATGAAGATATAGTCCGGACGAACATAAAAGTGTTCGTGTAAAACGATTTCCTCGTTTAAATAACATATCATTCTGGTTACTACCACCTTCATTAATTTTATTATTATCATCAGCATTTGTTGAAAATGGAGCAGGTACAAATTTAGAATATTTATTATCAATAATGTTTATAGGACCTAATTATAAAAAAAAATAAATACTAAAAAAATTATAAATAATTTAAATAATTTTTTTAAACGTAATTATATTATTGGTGTTTGTGGATTATTTTTATTAATATTTTGTATTTATTTTTTTAATTTTACATATTTAAATAAAATTAAAATAATATTTATATTTTTATTTATTTTATTTAATATTTATTTGGTTTATCATGAAATTATAAATGAAAATGATAAAAAATTATATATAATTGGTAGTTTTGGTCGTAAAATATCTAATGGTCTAAAAATATTTACTGGATCAATGGGTTTTTATGGAAGTTATATAACGATTAAAGATAGAAATAAAAATATAGAAGATTCAGAAAAAGTAATTCAAAAAATTGAAAAATATAAGAATGAAATAGATAAATTTAGTAATGAGAATAATCAATTAAAAATGAAAAATGATATTAATTTAACTAATTTAAAAGAGATAAAAGAAAGAAAAATAGAAATAAATAAAAAAATTTGTGATATTGATTATAAAATACAAGATATAGAATATAAAAATTGTCCTCAAAAGAGTCAAATAATAGATGAATTAAATAAAAATAAAAATTATCAAATTAATAAATTAATTCAAGAAGATAAAAAATTTATTAAAATAGTAGAAGAATTGGAACTATATGAAAATTTTAAACAATCTAGTATCTTTAATCTAGATTGGATAAATAATTTAGAAGTTTATCAACAAATAGGATTATCACTTTTAATATTTAATCAAGTTATTTTTTCTTCATTAATTTCTATTATATTTATATTTTATGGTGATTATTTAATACAAAGATTTAATATTGAGAATAAATATCCTAGATTATATAAATTTATCAATTTAAGACGTAAATTTCAAAAATATTATTTATTTATTAATATAGGATGGATTTTATTAATTTTAATTCTTGAATCAATATTTGCTATAGGATTATTAAGTATATAAAAAATATAATTTTAGGGTAGGGATCAGTTGATAAGTATGAAATTATAAATTAGGGTGGTTCAACAAAAAAAAAAATTTTTTTTATAATAATTATTGTAATAATATCTATTTTCCAGTGCCTGAAAAATAAGTAATTATTAATTGAATATTACTATATGCTGAAAAATTCTAAAGTTTTAAATACAATATAATAAAATATATGTAAAAATTTTAAAAATGTAACAATGAATAATCAGCAAGAAACCGATAACGTAATGAATATCGTTTCAGGGATCTTCAGAGACTATACGTAATGCTCTTTATATAAATTAAAAAAGTTTTATTATATAAAGATAAAAATATAGTCCATTTTAATACTAAAAAGTATTAATAAATAAAAAAGACTGGTTGGGTGCGCTATTTAATTATTAAAAATCTTGAGCGTAAAATCTCCACTAATGTTCTTTCATATAAAAATATTAATAAAAATAAAAATAATAAAAGTTTAATAATATGGGATTCAAATAATAATTATTCATTAAATAAAGGATTTTTAAATAATATTAGTAGAAATTTAATAAATTTAACTTCATTTACTAAAAGTATAATAGTAGGTTTATTATTATCAGATGGATATTTTGAAAAAAGAAAAGGATGGAATCCTAGAATAAGATTAGAAGTATCCATAAAAAATTATACTTATTTATGGTATGTATTTTTAAAATTAAATATGTTTAATAGTCATTATCCTAGATTACAAAAAAGAAAATTAAGAAATATAATTTTATATACTCTTAATTTTAAAACTAGACAATTAAGATGTTTTAATGAAATTTATAATCTATTCTATAAGGATAATAAAAGATTTTTAAATGAAAATTTATATGATTATATAGATTATATAGCTATTGCTCATTGGATTATGGGTGATGGTTCTAAATCAGGTAAAGGTATAATATTATGTACTGATTCATTTAATTTAAAAGAAGTTATTTTATTAATGAATATATTAAAAATAAAATTTAATATAGATTCAACTATTCAATTTAGAAATAGTATATCTCCTAATAATATAAATAAAAAAAAGAAAATTGCTAGAATTTATATTAATGGTAAAAATTTAAATAAAATTAAACCATTTATTAAACCTTATTTTATAGATCATTTTTTATATAAGATAAATGATTAAATTTTTATTTTTATATTTTTTTTTTATTATTTAGTGTAAAGCATCAAACTTAGCCAGTTTAAGCTAATTAAACGGTGACAATAGCATGTTTGAAAAGGGAATTTGGTATATTAATTATTTAATAAACGTGGTCATTCCCAAGCTAAGATCTTCATGGTAAGGAAAACGAACTCAATTATAAATATATAATGAATTTAATTTATCCAACCGAATTAAATTAGAAAGAATCATTAATTTAGAGTACCTAAAAGGATATATATGGATTTTTAATAAGAACTTAGGATTACCTGAAAAACTGTAAAGTTTAGAGGTAACGGAGTTCCCATAGTACCTATAAATTATTTAATAAATAATTTGGGAAGGGGAACAGGAATAATATTATATTAATTTTATATTATTCTGGAGAGCCGTATGCAGGGAAACTTGCACGTACGGTTCGGGAAAGGCTTTTTAATTAACTGAACAATGTTTATATTGTTTGGGGATTAATCTGCTATTTCACACAGTAGAATTAAGCTGTCAAAGCATATTTTTTATATGCAGAAAAAAACTTCACTCGATGCAAAGAAATCCTTTAAAAGAAAAAATCTACTCACGACAATTTAATACTAATCTTAAAGTTATGTCGTATGTAAAAATGATTTTTAATTGGGGACAATTTGCCTGTCTGGATAATTTGAAATTACCTTGGCATCAGAGACTGAGTATAAACTCAACATCAAAAAATTTAGATGTTAATGTGAAGTATTCTGAAAAAGAATTGTTTGAACAATGGTTAGTAGGTGTAACTGATGGAGATGGAACTTTTAATATTACACATTTGAACGATAAATGGAATTTAACTTTTAAAATAGCACAAAATAAATATAATGCACGTCTGATTTACTATGTTAAAGCAGAAATGGGTATTGGTAATGTAAATATAGAAAAAAATGGAATGTGTAATTATAGAGTCAGAGATAGACAAAAATTAGCTAAGTATATTTTTCCTATTTTTGATAAATATTCGTTATTATCTACTAAACAATTTTATTATGAAAGATTTAAAAAAGCATATAATATATTAGAAAATAAAAATTTAACTTCTGTTACTAAAAATGAATTATTAAAAAAATTAATATTATCTCATCCTGGAGAGACTTATCTATCTCCCATTTGGAATAATATTTCTTTACCTATTTATAATGCCAATCAAGTTAAAAAAGTTGTAACTAAAGCATGGCTAGTAGGATTTATAGAAGCTGAAGGTAGTTTTTATATTGTTAAAAAAGATTTCAATAGGTATAGTCATGGATTTGGAATTACTCAAAAATTAGATTCACATATACTTGAAGCTATAAGACATATATTACATATAAATGCTAAAGTTAGATATAAATCTCAGCATGATTACTTTATATTGGATTCTACAGAGAAAAAAGCTATTCAAAATATAATAAATTATTTTAAATCAACTATGAAAGGCATGAAAAGTTTAGAATTTAGAATATGGTCTAGATCTTTTTATAAAAATTATAATAGTCAAAAACTATTACGTGTTCAAACAATTTTAAGAAAAATAAAAAATAAAAACAAAATTTAATGTTATTATTTTTTTTTTTTTAATAGAATAAAAGAATAGTCCGATCAGACGCGAAAGCGTCTGCATATATTTATAATAGTCTAATCATATAAATAGACTATAAAATTATTAACATAAATGTTATCCTCCATTATCAAGTATACAATCACACTCAGGTGGATCAGTAGATTTAGCTATATTTAGTTTACATTTATCAGGTGTATCTAGTACACTAGGTATTTAATAGTGCTTAGTATAAATCTCTCTATATGCTGGGAAAAATCTTTAATTTTTCATTACTAATTATACTAAGTTAGATATTAAGATAGAAAATATATGTATAACAGTAAAAATATGAAAATTGATTTTATCAGCAGAAAACCTATAAACCTGAATTTCATATATGAAATTCGGGATTAGTTATCATATCCAGAAAAATATAATAAAATTTTAATAATAAAATAGGGATTTTCAGAGACTAAACGAGAGAATCGGGAAATATATATATTTCCCGATAAGATATAGTCCAATAATAATACTATAAATGATCTTATTATTTTTTCTTTTTTATTACCTATAAAACCTTATATTAAAAAACCATGGTTAAACCCTAATATTTCTATTTTTTCTCCTACTAATAGTACAGATTTAGTTATATGAAATGAATCTTATACTTTGGGTTCTACTTTAAGTTTACCTCGATTCACAAAATATTTACGATCGATTATGCATTTAAGTAGTTTTCATTTAGGAGTAATGGTAGAAATTATATTAGGTGATGCCCATTTACGTAAAGAAAGAAAAAAGGGTAACGCGCGTATTATATTCGGACAATCCATAATTAATTTTCCTTATCTTTGGTATGTTTTTACTCTTTTATCCCCTTATTGTGCTAGTGTCCATTATATGGATTATTCAATTTTAAAAGGTATAAAATATCATAGAGTTATATTTTCTACACGTACTTACGAGGTTTTAAATTTAGTATATGAGATGTTTGTAATTAATAAAATAAAAGTAGTTCCTGAAGAAATCTATGAATTACTTTCACCCGTGGCTCTGGCTCATTGGATTATGTCTGATGGAGCAGCTATGAAAAACGGTGGTATTTTATTGTGCACGGATAGTTTCACAGTCCAAGATGTATGTAAATTAATGAATGTTTTAAGGATTCGATATAATTTACATCCAACACTTCAATTTAAGGGTAAAGGTAAATATCCTAGAATTTATATATTAAAAAAAGAATTATCTTTATTAGAATCAATAGTAAAACCTTATATGTGTACTTTTTCAATGTATAAAATATCAGATGTAAAATAAAAAAGAAAAAATAAAGATAATATATAATATTATCGTGGATCATTTATAGCCATATATTAGGCTATAAACTTTATTACAACAATAATAAATATGAGAAGTCCTGGATTAGGATGGCATAAATTACCATTATTTGTATGGTCAATATTTATTGCTTCATTCTTATTAGTATTCTCATTACCTGTCTTAGCGGGTGCCTATATACCGCTCGCTTTAAATTCAGCTATATTCTGGGAACTGCTGGATTTATATAATTTAAATCTGGCACAATCAGCAGGAAACCCATTTAACTTGAGTTTAATGGGGATCTTCAGAGACTATACGCTGGAATTAATCTGTTGTAAAATTTTACCTTTAACTCAATTAAAAATAAACAAAAATATAATTTATAAAGATTTATCACATTTTAAATTAAGTTCTTATTTAGCTGGTTTAATAGAAGGAGATGGTTCAATATTAGTACCAAAAACTGAAAGATCTACAAAAGGTAAACTTAATTATCCTTCTATACAAATTTCCTTTCATTTAAAAGATTTACCATTAGCATTAATTATTCAAAAAGAATTAAAAAATGGGTCAATTTATAGAAAAAAAGGTATTAATGCTTATGTATTGAGTATTAATAGTTATGAAGGGTTATTAAAAGTAACTTCATTAATTAATGGCAATATGAGAACTTCCAAAATTTATGCTTTATATAATTTGATTGATTGGCTTAATATACGGTTCAATGATATTAATATCCCTAAAAAATCTTTTAATAATACACCTTTAAATAATAATGCTTGGTTAGCTGGGTTTATAGAAGCAGATGGTCATTTTTCCGTAAGAACTACAATAAATTATAAATATTATAGAGTAGAATGTAAATTTGAATTAACTCAAAGGCAAAATGATCATAATAGTAGAAATAATTTATATTTTTTGGAGACTATTGCTAATTTCTTACTTTGTTCAGTTAAGGCCGTACGAACAGATCAACCTAAACCTGAATATAGATTAAGAACAACAAGTTTAAAAGGAAATTTAATATTAGAAAATTATTTAAATACATTTCCTTTATTTGGAAGTAAACATTTAGATTATTTAGACTGGATAAAAGTTTTAAATTTTTTTAAATCAAATCAATTTAAACATAAAGAAAATATTGATACTATAATTTCTATTAAATCTAATATGAATAATAATAGAACTATTTTTATTTGGGATCATTTACAAAATTTTTATAACTTAGATTAATAAGATATAGTCCAATCCATCGCGAAAGCGATGGCTTATTTACCTTAAATCTTAAATTAATAATATCGATTTCTTGATTTTTGAGACATCTATAAATTATATAACTTATGGGTAGTCATGGGACCTAGTTCAGTAAATAAAATTTATATTAAATGGGTATTACGATGTTGTTAACTGATCGAAACTTTAATAGTTCATTCTTTGATCCAGCTGGAGGTAGAGTCACTGCCTCCTAATTTCACTATATGCTGGAAACTATCTATCAATTATTATTATATACTAAAGTATAGGTATATATTTTATATATCCATTTTAGTGAAAATTATAATAATAGTGTGATCAATTAGTCTTAATAAAAAAAGATAAATCACATAGATACAATCAGCAGGAAACCAGGACGGATCCATGGATCCGTCGGTAGGATCCTCAGAGACTATACGTGAAACATCTATGTAATTATTAAATAAAAACTTATAGATGAAGAGATAGTCCAAAATTTTTATTTTAAGTAATTATAATTTTATGTATTTATCTACTAATCCTTTTTTTAATAGTATTTTAGTAGGTAGTTTATTAGGAGATGAGTATCTATTTTTATTCTTAATGAATCCTTATTTTATAACAGGATTTAGTGATGCTGAAGGTTATTTTCATGTTAGTATTCGTAAAGATAATAAAATGAAAATAGGTTATTTAATAGAACCTATGTTTTTAATTAATTTACATAAAAGAGATCGAATTCTCTTGGAGAGAATAAGCGAATTTTTTGGTATAGGAAAAATTTATTATAAACATGGTAAAAATTCTATTCAATATAGAATTAGTTCAATAATAAATTTAAAAATAATCATTGAACATTTTAATAAATATCCTTTGTTAACTCAAAAAAAAAAGCCGATTTTATTTAAACAAATTATAGATATTGTAAGTAAAAAAGAACATTTAACCATTGAAGGATTATATAAAATTTTATCTATAAAAGCTTCAATGAATAAAGATTTAATAAATTCATTAATTTAAATTTTTCCTGATATTATTCCTGTTGAAAGATTATTAATTAAAAATCAAATAATTAAAGATCCTAATTGGATTTCGGGTTTTGTTTTAGGTGATGGTTGTTTTTCAATAACTATTTATAAAGCTAAAACTAAAACAGATAAAGGGATTAAAGTAAATTTTTATATTAGTCAACATTTACGTGATGTTGAATTAATTAAAAATTTTATTTCTTATTTTAATTGTGGTTTTTATAGTTTTAATTTAAAAGAAAATATGAATTATTTTACAGTATCTAAATTTGAAGATATTATACATAAAATTATACCTTTTTTAATCAATATCCTATTCAAGGAATTAAAATTTTAGACTTTAAAGATTTAAAACAAATAATAAAGATAATAAAAAAATAAGGATCATTTAACAGAAATAGGTTTAAAATAAATTTTTTCTATAATAGAAAAAATGAATAATAGATATTAATTGGTTAGAGAAACCAAAAGTAAATGCAAGATTTAGATTTGAACAAAGTCATATAAGAACTGAATTTTTTTATTTTTTTATATGATAATTTTGTACCTTTTTGTAAAGCTTCACCATTATTAAGAAAAAGACATGATAAAAGAACTGATAAAGTTTATTTAACATGGCATTTCTCTACTCTATCTTTACCTTTATTCACAGAATATTATAATATATTTTATTCTGTAAATAAAAAAAAAAAATAATACCGTTAGACATTATTAATTATATCGATCCTATAGTACTTGCTTATTGGATTATGTGTGATGGATATAAAAGAAATAATGGTATATGTTTAGCTACAAATTCTTTTACTATTTCAGAAAATCAATTATTAGTAGATGCTTTAAATCATAAATTAGATTTTAATAGTAAGATAGTAAAGGATCATCATTTACCTTCTATCTATATACCTAAATCAGATTTAAAAAATTTACAAAAAATGATATCTCCTTTTATGCATTCTACTTTGTTATATAAAATACATCTTTAAATTTAATTACTTAAAATAACATAGGGTGATCCAATATTATACCAACATCTTTTTTTGCAATTAAAAACAGTAGAAAATAAATAAAATAATTATAATTTTGAAAATTTCCATAATAAATATAAAGAATTTTATTCCAATCACAAAGAGATTGATAATGAATTTTTAATATGGTTAATAGGATTTTCAGAAGGAGATGGATGTTTTACTATTACAAAAATAAATGATTTACAATTTATTATAACACAAGGAATTAAAAATTATCATATACTTGAGTATATTTATAATACATTAAAATTTGGTAGATTAATAAAACAAAATTATAAAGCTAAAACATATAGATTTATTATAGAAAGAAAAAAAAAAAAGATTTAGAATTAATAATATTAGCTTTTAATGGAAATATAATATTACCTACTAGAAAAAAAAAGATTTTATAATTTTCTTGAAATATTTAATAATAGATTATTAAAAAAATATAAAAGAAAAATAACAAATGTATATATAAAACCTATTCAAAAAACTATATTCCCTACTTTAGAAGATCCTTGGTTAAGTGGTTTTACTGATGCAGAAGGTTGTTTTAGTATATCATTTAAAAAAGATAGTAATGGATTTAATATAATTTTTGAATTAACTCAAAAACATGAAGAAAATTTAACAGTTTTAAGTAAATTAATATTATTATTTCAAACAGGTATAATAAAACCTCATTATCAAAAAGATAATTATAGTTATAGAGTTTCAGGTTTAAAAAATTGTCAATATATATTAGATAGTTATTATTTTGAAAAATTTAAATTAAAAACTACTAAAAATAAAAGTTATTTATTATGGAAAGAATTATTAAGAAATATATTAAATAAAGACCATTTAAATATAGAATTTAAATCTTATTTAAAAGAAAAAAGTAAATTAATAAATAAATAATAAATTTTTTTTTTTACTGTTTTTATAAGAAAAAAAGGTTATAATGTATCTAAAGATACTATAAATATTAAGCAGATGTTTGAAATAATCGTTTACGAAAGAAAAGACTTAAATATTTATATTTTTACAATTGCACTATTAGTGCAGGTTAAAATTTTATAATCTAGTCATTCATTTATGGCAACATTTGTGTTAACGGTTAAAAAATTCCTAGTTTAAGACCGTCAGATAAATTTATAAAAAATTCTGCTACAGGCTGGTTCACAAATGGATCTCAGAAAAATAAATAATTAATATTTTTGGGGTTTAATGTACAGTGGGATCTGAAAGGGATCAAAGTATACTTTGATCCTTAATAAGGCCTAATTTATATTGTAAAATAAAATTAAAAAAAAAAAAATAAAAAGACGTTAAAAGCATAGTTATAAAATATTACAAATATAAAGTGGGTACATTAGCTAAAATAGAGGGATTAATAAATAATAATTTTATTATTTATTAAAAAGAATTTTAGACGGAATTATGAAAATAATCCGAATTTTTAGATAATTATCTTTAAATTTTTTCAGATTGGGTTCTTTGGTCAAAATGGCCCCGTGAATATAATATATTCACCGCAACAAACTATAAGCGGGGAACTTACTGTTAACTTTATAAGTACATTAGGAATAAGTTGTTTATTAAAAAATACCTCCTATGTAAAAATCTTATTAAGATGTAACAATCCGCAAGTAACCAAAACGCTTAGCACGTTAGTAGAAACTTCAGAGGCCAAACGTTTGTTATCTACAAAAATATTTAGTAAAAATTCATTTAATGAATGGTTAGCTGGTCTTATTGATGGTGATGGTTGTTTTCAATTATCTAAAAAAGGTTATGCAAGTTTAGAAATAACTATGGATTTAAGAGATGAACATGCTTTACAAATTATAAAAAATATTTATGGTGGATCTATAAAATTAAGAGCTGGTGCAAAAGCTGTTAGATATAGATTACATCATAAAGAAGGATTATTAAGATTAATTAATGATATAAATGGGCAGATACGTAACTCTTATCGATTAGTTCAATTAAATAAAATATGTGCTAAATATAAAATTGAATTAATTTATCCTTCTAAATTAAATTATGATAATGGTTGGTTAGCAGGATTTTTTGATAGTGATGGAACAATTACTATTAATAAAACAAATACACAATTATCGATAAGTGTAGGTCAAAAAACAGCTGAATTATTAGAACCTTTAGTAAATCTTTATGGAGGTTATGTTTATATTGATAGAGGTAATTCTCAATCATTTAAATGGTATGTAACTAAAAGAGAAGATATTTTTAAATTGGTTGAGTACTTCAAGAAGTATACGGCTCGATCTGCTAAAAAAAATAGACTTCATCTTATTCCTAGATTTTATGAATTGAAAGATCTAAAAGCACATCAAGCTTTATCAGGAACTAATTTAAATAAAAGTTGGGAATATTTTTATACTAAATGGTTAAATTATGAATAATTGTAGTAGATAAAGATATGGTCCAATAAATATTAATAAAATATTTTATGCATCCTGAAGTTAAATTAAAAAAAAATTATATAAATTTGAATAAGAAACGTAATATATCATTAATAAGTGATCATATGTCTAAACATAAAAAACCAGAAACTGATGAAGATTTTGGTTTTTATTTAGCAGGTTTAATAGAAGGTAATGACTGTAATTTTATTAATGAAAAAATAGAAATTTATTTTCATAAAAATGATGCATCTTTAGCTTATTATATAAAAAAAAGGATAGGTTTTGGTTCAGTAAAAAAAATTAATAATAAAGATATATTAAAATATGTTACTAATTATAAAGGTACTTTAAAAATAATTAATTTAATTAATGGAAAATTAAAAACAAATAAAATAGAAAATTTTTATAGTTATATAAATAATTATATAAATATACAATTAGATAAACCTTTAATTATATATCCTTTAAATAAATCTAATTTTTATAATAATTATTGGTTAGCTGGTTTTACTGATGCAATTGGTAATTTTAATATTAAAATTAATAAAAAAAATAATATAATAGGTTATGAAATTACATTAAAATTTATATTAGATCATAAAAATATTTTTATACTTAATAAAATTAAAGAATTATTTGATGGTCATTTATATTATATAAAAGAACAAAATATTTATAATTTTTATACTACAAATTTTGATTCAGCTAAAAAAATTATTTATTATTTTGATAATTATCATTTATTATCTTGTAAATATATTAATTTTTTTAAATGGAGAAAAACTTATCGAATTATACAAAGAAAAGAACATTTAACCATAAAAGGTTTAGAAAAAATAAAAAGAATTAAATCTAATATGAATTCTTATTCAAAATTTATATAATAATATAAGCTTCATAAATTTACTATATACTGAAAAATCTTTTTTTTTATTTTTTTTTTATATACTACTAAAATATATTTATATAAATATATTTTGTAACAATGTATATATTATTAGATAATCAGTAGAAAATCTTTTATAGTTTATAATCTATTGAGAATTCTCAGAGACTTTAAAAAAAAATATAACAATAATATTAAAAATATATTTTTTTTTAACGTAAATATTCACAATAATTATTGTGTATAAGATATAGTCCCATCAATTATGTAAATAATTGTGTGTTTTTATTAAACCAAGATATATGTTATATTATTATTATACCAGGATTTGGTATAGTTAGTCAAATTATTTCAACATTCTCAAATAAACCTATCTTTGGTCAAAATGGCCCCGTGAACATAATATGTTCACCGCAACAAACTATATGCGGGGAATTAAAACAAAAATACTATAATTTATTGATTAGAAATTTTCTATTAAAGATTTGGTTAAATTATGGTAAAATTTTAAAATTAAAAAGTATTAATAATGTAAGTAACCAAAGTTTAAATCACTTAAAATACTATAAAACAATAATTGTAAAATTTTATGAAATATTACTAAAATATATTTCTAAAATTAGTAAAAAGGGTTCAGTATTAATAAAAATCTTTTTAATTGTTTTTAATAATCTGCAAGTAACCAAAGTATTTTATTTACAAGTAGGAACTTCAGAGACTATACGTTTGTTATTAAAAAAATTTTATTCTATATCAACTAAAGAAAAACTTTTTAATGAAAAAAGATTTAATGAATGGTTAGCTGGTTTTATTGATGGTGATGGTTATTTTAAAATAGGAAAAAAAAGTGGTTATTTAGAAATAGCTGGTCATATTCGTGATGAAAAATCATTTTATCAAATTAAAAATAAATTTGGTGGTAAAATATTTTATAGAAAAGGTAGAAATTGTTTAAGTTATAAATTAAATAGTAAAAATGGTAATATAATAAAATTACTAAATTCCGTGAATGGTTTTATTCACAATCCTAAACGTATAAATCAATTTAAAAATATTTGTTCTGTGTATTCTATAGAATACCAGGAATCTAAACCTTTAACCTATGATAATGGTTGGTTTTCAGGATTTTTTGATAGTGATGGGTCGATTTATATGAATGATAAATCAGGACAATTATTTATAACTTTAACTCAAAAAGATAGATATTTATTAGATTTGGTTAAAAATGTTTATGGTGGTGAAGTTAGACCTATTGGTAAAAAAATATTAGCTTTTAAATGGAGTATTCATAAAAAAACTGAAATTTTAAATTTATTTGATAATTATTTTAGACAATATCCATCTCGAACTAGTAAATTTAATAGATTGATATTAATTAAAAAATTCTATGAACTTAGAAATATAAATGCTCATTTATTATATAAAAGGAATTCTAATTGTTTAATAGGAAAAGCATGAAAAAATTTTTTAAAGAAATGGGAATATAATTAATTATAAGAATAAAAATTTTTTAATAAAGATAGAGTCCATCTTTATTAAGATATTAATCTTAATTAAGGATATATTTAGGTATGGTCAAGCGTAGGCCATTTAAATATTTAAATATTTAATAAAAAATTCTACCATATGCTGGAAAATTCTAAGCCGGTTATTTATAACCGGCCCTATCATCTATGATATGAAGCTTTAAGTACCGTTTATATAATAATAAATAAGGTAAAAATCTTAAAGATAATACAATGAACTATCAGCAGGAAATCCAAACGATATATATATTGTTTTGGGTTCCTCAGAGTCCAGGGGCCTTTTGGTCACTGGGTCTTGAGGACCACAGTTCCTCAGAGACTACACGTGGGAAATCTACTAAAAATAGTTAGATAAAGATATAGTCCAATTATTTATAAATAGAAATATAATATAAATTATAAATAACAGTTATGAAAAATCAATTAATTGTTATAATAAACTATTTTTTAATTTAATTTTAAAATCTAATTTAAGTACATCTTCTAATTTACTTAATTCCATATGGGTTACAGGTTTTACAGATGCAGAAGGTTGTTTTTCTATAATAATGGATTTTTAAAATCCTAAAAAATGTAAAATTAGAGCTTCATTTGAGATTAATTTACATGTTAAAGATAAAGAGATATTATATAAATTACAAGAATTTTTCAATACTGGTAATATTTATATAAGATCTTCCGAAGAACATAAATGTTCTTCGGAGTGACAAGCCCTAAATTAATAGATCAATATATAATAACTCATTTTATAAAATATCCTCTAATTTCTAAAAAAAAATGGAAGATTTTCATTTATGGTCACAAGTTATAAAAATTCTGGTCAGATATAGATTATCTGACCGAATGAAGGATTTAATAAAATTTTAAGTAATTATGCCTCTATTAATAAAGGTATTTCAAAAAAAGTATCCAATATCTGTATACAGATATTGGTAAAATCTGAAAAACCTATATTTAAATTACCTGATAATCTAAATCCTTATTGGGTTTAAGGATTTATAGCTGGTGATAAAGGTTTTGGTGTATATATACAATCTGTTAAATATTATTCATTAAAAGAAAAAGTTTATTTAAAATTTCATATTACTCAACATGATAAAGATTTAGAGTTAATGAAATTATTTATAAAATTTTTTAATAGTGGGAAAGTATATGAAAGATTAAATAAATCCACTTCTAGATGTGATTTAATAGTTCAAGATTAAAATTCTATAATTAATTATATCATACCTCATTTTGAACTTTATTGTCTAAAGGATCATTGAAAATGATCGGATTATGATTGTTTTAAAAAGGTAGTATATTTAGTTTTAGATAAAAAACATTTAACAAATGAAGGATTATTAAAAATAAAAGAAATAAGTAAGGAGATGAATTCAAATAGATTAAAAAATTAAATATAAATAAATGTTATGCGATAATGTCAATTGGTGTATTAGGATTTATTGTTTGGAGTCAATTTGTGATGGCTCTTCCACACGGAAACGTGTCGGTAATAAATTTCACTATAGGCTGGAAAGATTCAACGTTATTAGCTACATTTTATTGTACAAACGCTAATAATTATATCCAATCAGCAGGTAACCTAAAAAACAATTTATTTGGATCCTTAAAAATTAAAAGTTTAAAAACTATAAATTTTAAGGACCATGGCTCCTCAGAGACTATACGTGAAAATAATTTTAATTTATTTAAAGAAGCATATCAATATTTTTATAAAAAACCTTTTAAAGAAAGTAATCAATGGTTATATTGGTTTATAGGTTTTATTGAAGGTGATGGAGCAATATTAGAATCAAAAGGAAGATTAATGTTTGTATTAACTCAAAAAGATGAAAAATGTTTAAATGAAATTTTTAATAAATTATCTTTTGGTAGAGTAAAACAATTTAAAGGTTATTCAAAATTTATAGTTTCTGACAATAATAATATATTTTTATTATATTTATTATTTAATGGTAATTTAGTTTTAAATCATCGTATAAATCAATTAAAAAAATGGGAAATTATATTATTGATATTAAAAAAATTAGATATAAATAAATTTGGATTAAAAAATATTCCTTTAATATTTTTTAAACCTATGACTGTATCATTATCTAATGCATGGTTATCAGGTTTTACTGATGCAGAAGGTTGTTTTAATGTACAAATATATAAAAAAAAATACATACAATGTAGATTTATTTTGGATCAAAAAAATGAATATGATAATTTAATTCAAATACGAAATTTATTTAAATTTGGTAAAGTTTCTTTACGTACTAAAACTAATAATGTTTATCGATTAACTATAAATATGGATAACCATAAAAGAATTAATTTTAATTTGATTATAGATTATTTTAATAAATTTCCTTTAAAAACTACTAAAAATTTTAATTTTTTTTATTGGTGTAAAATAATTCAAATGAAAAAAAATAAAATTCATACAACTGAAGAAGGATTTAATAAAATTAAACAAACTAGAAAACTTATGAATAAATATATTATTGAAAATCAATCTAAAGGTTATGCTTCTTTTAGTTAAAATTTTTAATAAAATTATAAGATATAGTCCATGGTTTTATATACCATCCATCACATGTATACAGTAGGTTTAGATGAACTAAAATTTTTTATTCTTTATCTCTTATAAAATTTTAATTTTCAAAACGAGATTAAAATTAATATAACAATCTATGCATCTTTACCTATTCCGATTTATAATATAAATCGGAATGACAATAATAAGGTAAAAGAAATATTATTTGGTTGGTTTATTATTAGGTGACGGTAAAGTTAGAAATGGTACCTATAGCTAAAAATGCCAGATTTGGTTTTATTCAATCTGAAAAACATAAAGAATATTTTATGTTTTTTATCAATGAATTATCTTCAATATATACTATAAAATATAGAAAATCTGTTCATTAACATGAACGGAACAAATAAAATTTATAAATCATTTTATTTTTGGACTAAAGCTTTACCATAATTTACAGAACTTTACAACCGATTCTACCTGGGTAGAATCAGGGTTGTTCCTAAAAAATTTATCTTTATTTTCACCTATTGCATTAGCACATTGGATAATATAAGATGGTTCAAAAGGTACTTATAAAGGTTTATATTTATGTACTGATAGCTTTTCTGAAGCAGAAGTAAAATATTTAGCAGAATATTAAAAAAAATAGGTAGGTATAAAATAAGTTATTCCGTGCACCGAGCGGGTGCACGATTTCGAATTTATATTTTAGCTAAATCTGTCTGTACCTATAATAATAAATCTTGTTGTACCCTTTATGCATAAATAAATGTTATATAAACTAGGAATATAGTAGTAAAAAATTTCTACGTCGTTTCGCATCTAAAGATGCGGAAATATTATTTTCCTATATGCGAGAAACTATTTAAAACCTAGATTACGTTTTATAAATTTATATGTTTTATACGTAAAAATATCTAGATATTATACAATTCGCAAGAAATCTAGTACAATACGAACACTATGTGTTTTGATTCATCATAAATTTAAGACCTTTTTAGTCTAAAAACAATTAATGAATCATAGAATCTTCAGAGACTTTATGGAAAACATTTTAAATTAATTTTATTAAAATTATAATTAAAAATGAAGAAAAAGTCCAATCCGACGAATAACTAACTAACCAACCTATATAGGTTATTCATCGGTTATTGGTAGATACAAGAGCTTATTTCTCAGCCGCATCAATGATGATTGGTTTACCTACAGGTATTAAAATATTTTCTTGGTTGTTGTTATCCTTGAGAAAGATAAATTTGACCAAGAAAATACTTGTAAATTTAATAAAAGATTATTATTATTATTTAAATGGTAATTTATCTAAAAAAATGATAAATAAATTAAATAATAACAATTCTAATTCTTATGATCTGGTTATTTATGGTTCTAATTTAGGTTTATTTATATATCCAAATAAAGTACCATTATATCTAAGAAAAATGATAAATATTCCTAAAAATAAAATAAATCGGCTAGTAGGCATGCTACTAGCCGATGGTTGGATAACAAAAAATAAAAATGGAAATTAAAGAATAATGTTTTTACAATCATTTAAAAATCTAGAATTTTTTATGTTAGTATATAATAACTTAAGTTGTTATTGTTTTAATTATCCTTATATTAATAAAATATATGTAAAAGGAAAATATTATTATAATATAAAGTTCGTTACAAAAACTTTACCTTGTTTTAATTATTATTATACTTTATTTTATACAAATGATAAAAACCATTACTGAAGAATTATATTATTACATTAATTGGGAAAGTTTAGTATATTGGATAATGGGTGATGGTTCATATACAGGAGGTGGTATAACATTAAATACTCAAGGGTTTAGTTTAAAAGAACGGACAAATATCTATTTGTCGGTAAATATGTTAACCATAAAATTAGGTTTAAAATGTACTATTCATAAATCAAGAAATTTATATGTAATATATATTTCTGCTAGATCTATTAAAAAAAATATAAATGAATTATTACCATATTTTGATAAATCTATGTTATATAAAATATTAGGTCATAGAAAATCTTTATATTAAATTAACATAAATAAATATGACAAACTCGAGAGACCACCAATATTTAGAAGGATAATAAATATTGGTAAATCGTCGAACTAAATAGAATATTGAAAAATATTTTCAAATTTTTTAAATAGAAAATTTGAGTAGTAAAAAGGATCATCATTCTGATGATCAGTTTTATTATTTAAAAGCGTAGAGACCAGACGTCATATTTTTTTCTAAGTAAATTTTTATAAAAATTTATATGAAATTTTAAGGAATGGTCCAACTTATTCGTAAGAATGCTTATTTTAAGCTAAATTATAATAAATTAAACAACTTTTTGTTGTGGATAAATATATTATATTTATTCTATATTCCCTATTATAATGAAAGATAAAAGTCATCTCAATCCTGGGACGGTAAAAGACTTTTTTATTGGTCAACCATGTATGGTGGATCTATTAGATTATATACACCTATGTTATTCTGTATGGGATTCTTAGCTTTATTTACTATTGGTGGGTTATTAATTCTGTAGCTCACGTTAAATGTTACCATATGCTGGAAAATCCTAAAGCTTTTAGTACTCGTTATCGAGTAAAAATCTTAAAGATATTACAATGGACAATCAGCAGGAAATCCAAACGATATATATATTGTTTTGGGATCCTCAGAGTCCAGGGGCCTTTTGGTCACTGGGTCTTGAGGATCACAGTTCCTCAGAGATTAATACGTAACAATTTTTATCTCGTAAATGAGATTTAAATAAGATAGAGTCCTTATCCGAGTTAAAAGACTCAGATTAAATCTAATTTAATTATAATAAAGTGTCATAAATTATGATTTTTAATAATGAATTATTATTTTCTATACCTGTATCTAACGGTACGGATAAACTAAATATTAAACCTATTAAAGTTTATTATAATTTATATCAAAATAGAATTCAGATTCAAAAAGATTTTAATAATAAGAGTGGTGTATATTGTTTAGTTAATTTAATTAATGAAAATATTTATATAGGTAGTTCTAAAAATTTAGGACAAAGAATAAGAAATTATTTAAATAAATCTTATTTGATTACCAATTCCAATAAAAATATGCCTATTAGTAAAGCTTTATTAAATTATGAATCTAATAATTTTGGTTTAATTATAATAGAATTAATAGAAGATAATAAAATTTTAATAGAAAAAGAAACATATTGGATTAATTTTTTTATGCCAAGTTCTGAGGTATCAGAACAGGGTTACTCATCTTTAGGTTATAGACATTCAGAAGAAATTAAAAAATTATTATCTGAATTGAAAAAAAAAAAAAGAATTATTTCTAATGAAACTAAGATAAAAATATCTGAAAACACAAAAGGTATGAATAATCCATTTTATGGTAAAACTCATACTAAAGAAACATTAAAAATAATACAAATGAAAAATTCACAAGGAAATGTATATATTTATGATGAATTAAAAAATTATATTACAATGTTTCCTTCTATAAGAATGTTATCTAAAAATATAAATTCTAATTCTTCAACTATAAAAAAAGTAATAGATAATAATTTATTGTTTAGAGGTTTAATTTATATTACTAAAGAACCTTTAATTAATAATATTGATATTTCTAAAATTTATTATAATGAAGAAGAAATATATAAATATATTATTTCTATAAAAAATTCTAAAATAAAGCAACCTATTTATGTATTTAACGCAGAAAATAAAGAATTTTTGGTTAAATATGAGGGTATTATAGAAGCTGAAAAAGAATTAAATATTAGACATGAAATAATTAAAAAACATATTTTAAATAAAATTCCTTATATCTCTAAAAAATTTCTTAAAGATAAAAAGGAACAGGATTTTATATTTAGTTATCATAGATTATTAGATTTAAAAAAAAAAGTTACAGGAATTGTTCTTGCAAATGCAAGCATCGATACTTCTCTTCATGATAAGGAAATATATTATTTAATTAGCCAAATATCATATATAGATAAAAAATTAAATGAAGATAAAGATTATATTGAAAAATTTTGGGTTGGTTTATTAGAAGGAGATGGTACTATAACTGTAAGAAAAAATAAACAAAATAAAATATATGGTTCATTTATGATAAATTTAAAATATTTAAAAGAAAATGTAGAAATGTTAAATTTAATTTGTAAAAATATAGGGGGTAATGTTTATTATAAAAGAAAAAAAAAAGAAATTTTTCAAGTAGTTTGGTATTTATCTTCAAAAAAAGATTTTAATAAATGTTTAAAAATATTAACTAAATATCCATTATTAACTAGTAGAAAAATATGTCAATTAGAACATTTAAAAGATTGTTTAAAAAATGAAAATTGGGATTATCATTTGAAAACTAGGGACTACAAGTATAACTTGCAGTCTGATATAATTTATAAATTTAATAATAATTTTATTATACCTTCTTATTTTGAATCATGGTTAAGTGGATTTATAGAGGCTGAAGGATATTTTAGATTTAATAAAATAAAAAGTAAACCTGAATCATTTTATATTAGTCAAAACGATGATTATTATTTATTTAGTGGTATGAAAACATATTTTAATAGTAATCATAAAATAGGTATTAATAAAGATAAAAGAAGTATTAAAATACAATATAGAATATCTTTTTCTGGTAAACCTTTTATAGAATCTTTAATTAATCATTTAATTTATAATCCTTTATTAGGATATAAAAGAACTCAATTTAATAATTGGTATAAATTATATAATAAAAATTAACGTGTCATGTGGTAATATTGCCGTGTTTTAATATAAATATATTTGTATTGAAACGGTAAACCAAAAGTAAAATTTTACTTTTTAGTTTGCTAACGGGGAAATCTTTATAATTTATAAAAAAAGAGATTTATAAGGCTACTTATTATAAAGACAATCCCGTGGAAACCAAAGGGAAAATAATATTTATATTATATCCTTAGTAGGATCCGTAGAGACTATACGCAATAGTTATAATTAAACTAAACATGAAAACATGTTTGAATTGATTATAATAAGAGATAGTCCGATCCCTCGTGTGAACGAGGTAAACGTAATAACGTATTTCGTTGTAGCTCAAATGGGCCCGATTATAGGTGACTATAATATGGAAATTGACTATATGCTGGGAACTATACTAAATTATTATTTACTATTTAGTGCCAATAATAATCTTTTAAAAATAGATAGGCGTAGAAAATTACATCTACTTTTAAATAGTCAAAAAAATAATAAAGAAATATCAACTGGAATATTCAGTGTACAATCAGCAAAAAAAAAAACTGTAAAGTATTTTCAGAGACTATACGTCAATTATCTAATAAAAATAAGGATATAAATTTTTATAATTGGTTAGCTGGAATAATAGATGGTGATGGAAATTTTGATATAGTAAAAAATAAATATAATAATTCAAAATCAGAATTTTCATTAAAATCTATTAGAATAAAACTTCATAATCGAGATATTAGAATATTAACTAGAATTCAAAATTATTTACATTGTAGTAGAATAAGATCTGATAAAAATAAACCCCATTCTATATATATCGTCTCTACTAGACAGGAAATGAGCTTTATAATAAATAGAATAAACGGATTAATAAAGGTCAAAGTTCCTGGATTTAAAAAAGCTTGTTCTTTATTAAACATAGAATATAAAGAGGCTGATTATCTTATTAAGCCTTATAACCCTTATTTTTCTGGTTTAATAGATACATATGGTTCTATAGTTTTTAATTATACTGGTAATAGAATAGAATGTAATTTAGAATTTAAATATAATTCTTATACTAAAAAATTAGTTAGTTAAATTTTGACCATGTAATTCCTTATTATAAACCTAGTGTCTATTTACGTAATAAAAAAAAATCAAACCCCTGGTAAAGAATTTTAATCTATCGCATTAAAATTCCAAACTGTAGGGAGGTATGATTAATTTATATGATGGTTCTTATACGAAGAACGGACTTTTTTCAGATATGAAATTTTATAGAATAAGTAAAATAAAATATTTTATTGAAATAAGACATTTTCAAAAAAGTTCTAAAGAGAGTTTAGAATTTAAAATTTATTCTTCTTTTTTATTAAAATGGATTCAATATTCTAATTCCGTTATACGGAGTATAACCGTTCCTTTTGTAAATAAAATTAGATAAAGAGATAGTCCACCAAAAACGGTATTTATATAAAAATATCGTGTTTAGGCATTTTCATTATGTATTATCAATGGGTGCAGTATTCTCATTATTTGCTGGTTTCTATTATTGGTCACCTAAAATAATAGGTAGATCATATGATGAAGTATTAGGTAGAATCCATTTCTGGACTCTTTTTGTAGGGGTTAAAAATTTAGCTCCATTATCCCTTATACAAATAAATTTAATTGTATGGGGTAAAAAAATTTTGTTTAATACTAAAAAGAGCTATTTAATAATTTTTAATCCAAAAGATAATTATAGTATAAATTTATTATACCCTCAAAATTATAAAATAACTTTGGGGGGTCAATTTAAATTAAACAAATTATTATTTAAATTATTTACACTAATAAATAATTATCTTTATGCTCAATTAGTAGAAGTAAAGAAATCCATTACTATATTTAATTCGGATATTCAAAAAGCTTCTCAGAGACTAAACACAAAAGATATACAATGGTTAATAGGTTTTACAGATGGAGATGGTTGTTTTACAGTATATAAAGAAAAAAAATATCAAAATAATTGGAGACATGAATATACTATTGGGTTAGAAATAAAAGATATTAAATTATTATATAAAATTAAAAAATTTTTAGGTTGTGGGACTGTAAAAAAATATAATAATGTTGCCATCTTCCGTATCAAGAAGACAGAACAATTAATTTCTATTATTATTCCCATATTTGATAAATATCCTTTATTAACAGAAAATAAACGTTTAAGATATTTAAATTTTAGAACTACTCTGTTAACTAAGGTAGTAAATAGTAAAAGAACTACTAAAGAAAATTTAAAATTAGCTAAAATTTTATTAAATAATAAACCAACTATTTATGATGATCAATCTATTCAACTACTATTTCACAATATGGATTTTAATTATTTTGATAATTGGTTAGTAGGTTTTACTGAAGCAGAAGGTAGTTTTTATTTTATTAAAAACAATTTAAATTCAGAGGCCGATGCTGTAAATAATATCTCACAAATACCTTTAAGAGCTGAATTTAGATTATCTCAAAATGATAATATTTTTCTATTATCAAAAATAAAGGAAAGATTAAAATTAACTAGAAAGGTTTGTTTACAGACAAATAGTTCTAATCATTATTATATTATTGCCGGTTCTATTAATACAATTCAAAATGTTATAAATTTTTATACTAATCCTTCAATAGTTAAATTTAAAGGTATAAAATATTTAAAATTTATACTTTGGTTAAAAGGTATTAAAAATATTTATAGATATAAAAATATTATAATACCAATTAACTATGGAGGTGATTCATCTTAAAATTTATTATTTATTGTATATCAAGATATAGTCCTAACCATCATGTAAATGATGGCGTATACATAAATTTATAAAATAAATATAAACCAAATATTTATTAAATATTTGGATTTTTTATTTTATACATATAAGTTTCAAAATTATTGTAATCTTACATTCTTCCCTCAAGTTGGGGGATTCCGATACCGCAGGTATCCGAAATTAAAATTTGGCTATATGCTGGGAACTACTTATTAATATTAGTACTGTAAATAAAGTAAAAATCTAATATTTTGTACAATCAGCAGGAAACTGTAAAGGATCCTCAACGATCATACGCCAAATATTCTAAAAAAAAAAAATAAAGAATAATGATATGATCTAATATATTAAAAATATACTGCAAAAAATAGGTTTTTTATTTTCTAATAAAAATAAAAAAAATATTTCAAATTATAATAATAATAAACCTAAAAATAAAAAAAAAATTTGATTCTTTGTTATCAGGTTATGAAGAAATCAAATATTCCTTTTTAGGGGTATCTGGAGTATATAAATTAACCGATCATATAAATATGATCCGATACTACTCGTTTTTATATAGGAAGTTCAGTAAATTTATCTAGAAGAATGGGAGAATATATTAATTTAACAAAAGGTATACGTTTACCTCAATCTAATGGAGAATTAGAAATATATCAAATTTCTGCAGAAGATTTATCTTTAGAATTTTTAGAAATTACTTCCCCTATACTTTCATTAATTTTTGAACAATATGCTTTAATAAAATTTAAACCTACAATAAATAAATATTTCAGTGTGGTACCTAGAATAAATCCACTATGGATTAAAGATTTAGATGGAGCAATAAAAAAAATTAATGAATTTATTGAATTATTTCCAAAAGATTCTCTGTTATACAGGGATTTAATATATTTAAAAATACCGTTCATCGTAGATGAACAATTTACAAATGAATGAAGAATTAGAAACAGATACAAAAAATTATAATTTTTTTATTTTTGTTTATAATATTGATTTTCCAAATGAAAAATCAATAATTTATAGTTCTATAAATTATGCTATTAAATCTTTACAAATTAGTTATGGTACATTATTAGAATGTATTAAGAATAAATATATTTTTAAAAATAAAATTTTTTCTTTTGAACCTCTTTCTATAGAAGATATTAATAAATATTCCGATGATCATATAGATCATCAGCAACTTAGAAAAAATGTTACTCTTTATAATTCAGATAATGAACTTGTATTTGAATTTAAATCAGGAAGAGAAATGGCTAGATATTTAAAGATTGATGGTAAAATAGCTAGAAAAGCTATAACTTTAGGAGAGTATAAAAATTTTATTATTATAACTAAAGTAGTTTCTTATCGTAAAGAAATTTTTGTTTTTGATGGTGAAACAAAAAAGTTAATTTGTAAATTAAATAGCATAAATGAAACAATGAAATATGCTAAAGTTAATTTTTATACTTTAAAAAAATTGTTAGAAAATCAAAATTTACATAATGGTTTAATTTATAGTTATAATAAATCTATTAAATAATGTATATATTTTTAATAAATCGCAACATTTCTTAGGTTTATCGGGTAAAAAAAGAAGGTTTTTTCTACTAAAATATTTATTTTATATTTCCGTAATATTATATTTATTTAATTTAGAACTAATTAACATGGATATTAATATACAATATATTATATTATATGATATTATTCCTTTATGTATACCTAGAAAGTATAAACATAAAAATTATCCTAATGGTCCTAAAATGAAACCTATATGGTTAAAAAAACCTATTAGAATATATGATAATCCTAATTATTATAAAAATTTAATAGGTTTAGAAAATAGAAAAAAATCTATTATTTATCAATGGATAAATTTAATTAATGGTAAAATATATATTGGTTGTGCTTCTAATGGTTCAACTAGATTATTTTATTATTGGACGCCTAGTGCATTAAAAAAAAATTATCCCATTCATAATAGTATGAACCAATATGGTATTCATAATTTTGCATTAGGTATTTTAGAAGATTTAGGAAATATAGAAGAAGTATCAAAAGAATATTTACTTTCTAGAGAACAATATTATCTAAACATATTATTCAGAGATTATTCTTTACAACTGTTAAATTTATCAAAAATAGTAGTAGGATCGACTAAAGGTTATAAACATAAGTTAGAATTTAAATTAAATAGATTAGGAAAATTAAATCCAATGTATGGTAAAAAAAAAAATCACCTGAATTTATTAAACAAATGTATAAAGATAAAACAGGTAAAAATAATCCAATGTATGGAAAAAAGAAAAATTTAGAAACTAGATTAAAATTAATAAAATTTGTATACGTTTATAATTATCCAGATATGACTTTTATAGATAAATTTACTACAGTTAATTGTAGTAAACATTTCAGAATGGGAAAAGATACTTTAACTAAATATCTTAAAAATACATTACCTTTTTAAAATAAAATATTCAGTAGAAATAAACTTCATTAAAATTGCCCCTCTGTATAATAATAATTATTATATGGCGATTAAATTGGGTGAATTGCAAAAAATCCCTTATCTATAACAGAGGATAATTTGCAGCTAATTTTATTACGATGTATCGAAATTTATATATAAATTTCGGGTAATAAACAAGTTCAACGACTAACAAGTGAGTTACATCAACAATAATCTTGATACAAGCGCCCAACTTTTCCTATATATTAAAAGTATATAAATTTTTAAAAGGGAAAAGATGACATAGTCTGAACCGTATATATAAAAATACGGAAATAGGGTTTAAATTACCCTGTGATAACATATTGATGCCACGTAGAATCCCAGACTATCCAGATGCATTTTTAGGATGGAACGTTATTTCATCATATGGATCATTAATATCAGTTTTAAGTACAATAATTTTCTTATATATGTTATATGATCAATTAACTAAAACTGAATTATTAGGTGTTGATTATTGGGAAAATATAGAATTTTTTAATACTTCTATTGAAAATAAAAAATCTAAATCTGCTTCTTATTTAGAATGGATTTTACCTTCTCCTACACCTTTTCATTATATTTCAGAATTACCTAAAGTAATATATAATTCTAATAAATTTTTAATTAATATATTAACTAAATATTCGAATGTTATATTTTATATTATAGTTATTTATAATATAATTATTTTTTATTTCATAAATTTTATAAATTATAATATTTATAATCTTATTATCTATGAATTTATTTGATAATTATATTATTTAGGATTTTAATAAAGTATGTATTCTTTTTTTTTTTTAATATATTCATATTTTATTTCTTTATTCTTTTTTGTATTGTTAGTATTATGTTATATATTATGATTATTTAATATAGTTTTTAATATATTATATTTTTATTATAAAATTTCTAAAATATAATTAAAATATTTTAAATAAATTAGATTTATTTATATATAATATATTAGAATCTTTACTTTTAATCATTATATCATAAAATTTTATTTTTAATTTTATTAATATTTTTGGTAAAATTTATATTAATAATAAGAATATAAGTAATAATAACATTTATTTTAATTTTAGTTCTTTGGAAGACTATAATGATCAAAATAAAAAAATCTTTATTTTTTTTACCAGAATCTTTAAACTCTTGTGATAAAGATTTTTTTACAGAAAATTTAATCACTTATAATTTAAAATTGGATAATTTTATTTCAGAATTAACTGAGTGAATGAATTAACAAATGGTTTATATAGATCAACCGTCATTCAGTTAAATAATAGTTAAAAGGATTTTAATAAGGAATTTTTTAATAACATATTAAATTTTATATCTAATGTTTCTAATGATACTACCACTTCCAATATTTATAATATTTAGGAATTTTATGTTATAAGTAGTAATTCTATTGGCTCATTTAATAACAATATTCAAATTATCAGTTGTTATAATAATATAATAAAATTATCTTTAATCTTTAATACTGAAAGTTAAATTTTTTATACTACTTAAAATGTATAAAAACTTGATTTTTCTCTATTTTTTTATCAAGAATTTTATGAAAAGTAAATAAAGAGGATTTATTAGTCCTTAAACGTTCTAATAAATTTTATAAAAATAAAAGAAATTAGAAATAATTTCTTTTTTTATTTTTAATAATTCATTATAAAATTTTAAATATATATTTTATTATTATAGCGGAAAAGGGTATGAATCCTTAATCTTCACGTATGAGATGAATGTTTTACTTTAAACTATTCCGCCTAATTGGATGGAGGGACTTGAACCCCCGATTATCGAATTCAAATTTCGAGGCCTTACCAACTTGACTACATCCAATATATATATTAATATATATATTATATTATTATATATAATAAATAAAATATTATATATAATAAAATAAAAAATTATTTTATTATATATAATTTAAAAATTTTTTAATATTTAATATATATTATTTATTAATAATAATTGCCAGATTAGCTTAATTGGTAAAGCAGTAATCTTGTAAATTACCTTATATGGATTCAAATTCCGTATCTGGCTAATCATTATAACCTACTTGGAGAAATTGGTAGACTCAAACGACTTAAAATTGTTTACACTTTGTGTGTGAGGGTTCAAGTCCCTCAGTAGGTAATAAAGAGAAGAAAGCATTTTGGTATTGCAATCGCCCTGTAAAGGCGATGGTTTCGACCATTCTGGGTTCAAATCCCAGTCTTCTCAAAAAAAAAAAAGGGGAGATAGCTTAATGGTAAAGCCTACTGCTCATAACAGGAAAGATGTAAGTTCAAATCTTACTCTCCTCAAAAAAAAGAATAAAATGCGAATAAGTGTTATGGTGGCACATAAGACTCATGATCTTAAGGAGATTTGTTCAATTCAATCATTCGCAAAATATAAGATCTCATCATCTAAGGGTAGGATCTGGCACCTTCACTGCCATAATGTTCGTTCGAATCGGACTGAGATCAAAATAAAGGAATCGTAACTTAAAGGTTAAAGTGTTTGCTTGATAAGCAAAAAATAATGGTTCAATTCCATTCGATTTCATAATAAAAAAAATTAAATCGATTAGATATCTTAACGGTAAAGTATCGGGCTGCAAACCTGATTATGAGTGTTCAATTCACTCTCTAATCTAATATAATATTAAAAATATTTTAATTATTTTTTTTATTTAAAAGGGAGTATAACTTAATTGGTAGAGTAACAGACTTTTAATCTGCGTTATTTGGGTTCAAGTCCCAATACTCTCAAATTTATTGCCTTGATAGCTTAACAGGTTAAAGTACGGAACTGAAAATTCTGGGTAGGATGTTCGAGTCATCCTCAAGGCATTATAATAAAAGCTGTAGTAGCTTAATGGTAAAGCCAATCACTGTTAATGATCGGATCTCTGTTCAATTCAGGGCTACGGCTAAATAAAAAGGAAAAATCGCCTAATGGTATGGCAATAGTTTGCTAAACTGTGCATCTTAATAGATGCTTGGGGGTTCGAATCCCCTTTTTTCCGAATAAAAAACAAAAGGATTATATTTTTTTTAATTAATATTTTCCTAAAAAAAATATATAAAAATGAAATTTGCTTTATTATTATTTTTAATTGGTATTTATGGTATTATTTTAAATAGAAAACATTATCTTTTAGTTTTGATATCAATAGAAATTATATTATTAGCTGTTACTATTTTAGTTCTTTATTTTTCTATTCTTCATGACGATATGTTAGCTCAAATATTTGGTTTATATATAATATCAATAGCTGCTGCTGAATCAGCTATTGCTTTATCTATATTAGTAGCTTATCATCGATTAAGAGGTACAATAAATATAACAACTGTAACTTTAAAAGAGACTAATGCTACTTTATTCCCTAAATTTACTTTATAATAATTAATTCTTATAATAAGGGTAGATGACTGAGTTGGTTTAAGGTACTTCGCTTGAAACGAAGAGAAGTTTTGAATAACTTCCATGGGTTCAAATCCCATTCTGCCCGTAAACGGATAGTAGCGTAATAGGTAACGCCTCTAATTTGGGATTAGAAGATTGTAAGTTCGATTCTTGCCTATCCGAAAAAAAAAAATGGTCAATAGAAAATAAAAAAATATATATAAAAAAATATATATGAATACATTATTATTATTTATTATATTAGCACCTGTTATATTAATAGGTTTATTAATAGTAAATCTTATAGTGCCTGTAAATAAACCAGATTTTTCAAAATTATCACCATATGAATGTGGTATGGATACAATAGGAACAGCCAGAGAAAAATTTAATATACAATTTTATTTAGTAGCTATATTATTTTTAATATTTGATATAGAAGTAATATTTTTATTTCCTTTTGCTTCTGTTTTATATAATATTTCTTTATTTGGTTTTTGGATAGGTACAATATTTATATTTGTATTAACTGTAGGATTTATTTATGAATTAAGTAAAGGTTTATTAAATATTATAGATATTTAATAAATATAATTCTCTAAAATATAATTAATTATATTTTATAATTTAAATAAAAATTTAAGTAGGGAAATAATTTAATTGGTAAAATGCTAGTCTCCAAAACTGGTTTTAAAGGTTCAAGTCCTTTTTTCCCTGATTTATTTATAAACACTCTTAGCTTAATTGGTTAAAGTTATAATCTTCGAAATTATTTATATGGGTTCAAGTCCCATAGAGTGTTATAAGGCGAATATAGTTTAAAGGTAGAACTACAATTTGTGGCATTGTTAATATGGGTTCAATTCCCATTATTCGCCTAAAAAAAAATAATTAGAACTAACTTAACTCGTTTAGCTTAATTGGATAAAGCATCGATCTTCTAAATCGTCTATTGTAGGTTCAAATCCTTCAACGAGTGAAAAAAAGATAGGAAATAAAAATTAAGAAGATAAAAAAAAGTAAGAAATTTTAATAAAAGAAAAAAAAAAAATAAAAAAAAAAAATGATAACATTATTATTATTAATACCTATAATAGGTTCAATTATTTGTCTACAAGTAACAAATAAAAAAAAAATAAAAGAAATAGGTTTAACTACAGCTATGATAAACTTTATTGTATCTATTATAATGTGGAATAAATTTGATTATAGTTGTAGTCAATCACAATTTTTAATAAGATTAACTGATACTATAACAGCAGGTGTAGACGGTATATCTTTATTATTTATATTATTAACAACATTTATAATAGTAATATCAATATTAGGTGGTTGGAATATAGAAAAAAATATAAAATATTTTATAATATCATTATTATTATTAGAAAGTATATTAATAGGTGTATTTGTAATATTAGATATATTAATATTTTATATATTTTTTGAAGCATCTCTTATACCTATGTTTTTATTAATTGGTTTATTTGGTAGTGATAAACAAGGTTATAAAAAAGGAAAAGAAAAAGAAGAATTAACTAGAATATATGCTACTTATCAATTTTTTTTAATGACATTAGCAGGATCATTATTAATGTTATTAGCTATATTAATATTGTATTCTTTTTCAGGAACTTATGATTATATATTTATTTCTTCATCTTATTTATTACCTTCTAGACAATTTATATTATGGTTGTCACTTTCCTTCAGCAAGAAAGATATGACCCACAGATTAATTCATTCAAGTAATAACACCGTTCGTAGTACAAAAATAAATATGGATACTATTATAAACACATACACTAATAAAGAATGTAAAAAATTAGTTATTTATGGTTCTAATTTAGGTTCAACTTTAAAATATGAAGGTTTTAGTTCTAAATTAAGATCTATATGTAAAATACCTAAATATTTAGATTCTGTGATATTTGGAGTTTTAATATCAGATGGTTATTTATATAAAAATAAATCAAACAAGACATTATTAGCTTTTAAACAGAAAAATTTTGAATATTTTTGGTTTATTTTTAATAAATTTTCTCATTATTGTAGATCATTACCTAGAATTTCAAGAACAAATATAAATGGTAAAAAATATTATATTTATATGTTTGCTACTAGAGTTTATCCTTGTTTTACTAAATGGTATGAAATGTTTTATTTTGAGGGTAAAAAAATAGTACCTTTAGATTTATATGAAATATTAACATATGAAGCATTAGCTTATTGGATAATGGGAGATGGAACTAAAAGTAATAAAGGTATAACTCTTCAAACTCAATTTTTTACAGTACAAGAGTGTACCTTTATAATAAGTCTGTTGAACTACAAGTTCAACCTAAAATGTAATATTCATATGCAAAGAAATCAACCTACTATTTATATTACAAGTAAATCTATAAAAAAACTTAAACCTCATATATTACCGTATATATGTCCTAGTATGAAATATAAATTAGGTGAATAATTGATAGATTTAGATCAAAATTTTTATAAAAATTTTAGATCTGCTCTGTTGTGGAATAGTATTTTTATTAATTTTAAGAACAATGATTGTATTACTATGAATTAAGTCTGCGTGGCAAATTCGAGAGACCGACAATAATTAGTGATAATTATTGCCATATCGTCGAACTAAATCAATTTACTGAAAAGTTTATTGTAAAAGCGTAGAGGCCAAACGCCACATGATCATCTACGGGACAATAGAATTGTCCTAAGAGATTATAAGAAATGGTCCGGTTCGCCAGTAATGGATTTTAGATTAATACCTAAATAAGGTATTTATACCATATATGATTGTATAAATACTGAGAAAATAAGCCAGCTGTATCTGAAAAAGATAAAAGGCCTAACCCTGAGGATTCTTTATATCTTTTGCTATAAAAACACCTTTATTACCATTTCATCAATGGTTACCTTTAGCTCATACTGAAGCACCATTAAGTGGTTCTATTATATTAGCTGGTAGACTAATGCCAGCTTTAAATTTAGCTATATGCTGGGAACTGTTTCATTTATATAATTTAAATAAAACACAATCAGCAGGAAACTATATCATAACTGATTATCGATTAATATCGATGGTAAAAATAATCAAAATAAAATTTATTTGGATTAAATTACATAGGATCCTCAGAGACTAGACGCTAAAAATAATTAACAGTTCTATACATAAAATTCATCCTATTAAATTAAATTTTAATACTAGAATTATTAATATGATGAAAAAACAATATTTTTCTACTTTAATTAATAAACAAACGAATATTTATAATACTAATATTAAATTAATAGTTATTTAGGTTCTTATTTAGCTGGTTTAATAGAAGGTGATGGTTATTTCTATTTATCTAAAAATATTATTAATACACCTCAAATTATTATAACTTTTCCTACTAGAGACTACGCTCTAGTGGCTATTTTACAAAAAATTTTAAATGTCGGTAATATATATAAAATAAAAGGTAAAAATGCTGATTATTTTTATAAAAATAATCGGTGATAAAAAAGGTTTAGAAAAAATAGTAACCTTAATTAATAGTAAAATGAGAACACCTAAAATTTATCAATTATATAAACTTATTGAATGGCTTAATAAAAAAGATATTAATATTATTAAAAAACCTTTAGATAATTCACTTTTAGATTCTAATGCTTGGTTAGCTGGTTTTATAGAAGCAGATGGCCATTTTTCAGTAAGAATATCTATAGATAAAAAAACTAATAAATTACTAAAATCTTCTTGTAGTTTAGAATTAGTACAAAAACAGAAGAATAATAATGGAATTTCTAATTTTGATATAATGTCTTTAATAAGTAAATTTTTATTATGTAAAGTTAAAGAAATTAATGTAACTTCTAAAAATCCTAATTATAGAATTAGAACTACAAATTTAGAAGGTAATTTAATATTAAAAAATTATTTAGACAATTTTTCATTGTTTAGTAGTAAATATTTAGATTATAAAGATTGGTGTAAAGTATTAGAATTATTTTATATACAAAGAAAAAAAAATGAAAATGATATAAAAAAAATTATCAAAATAAAATCCTGTATCAATGATACCAGAACTTATTTTAATTGGGATCATTTACAAAAATTTTATAAATAGAACTGTTTTAATTATTAAAATATAGTCCTAACAATATCGTAAGATATTGAGTATCTACCAAATAAAGAATAATTTATTTTCAATTTAAAATTCTTTATTTGAAAACCAATTGGTTTATGACTTTTTTTAGTAGTAGATCAATAAAAAAGAAGATTATGTTAAAATTAGCAACTTATGGATTTATAAGATATTCTTTAAATTTATTTCCAGAAGGATCTTATTATTTTTTACCTTTAATATTACCATTATCACTTTTAGGTATAATATATTCTTCTTTAACTACTTTAAGACAAATTGATTTTAAAAAAATTATTGCTTATAGCTCAATTGGTCAAAATGGCACCGTGAACATAATATGTTCACCGCAACAAACTATATGCGGGGAATTAAAGAAAATTTTAAATAAAAATTTAATATTAAATTTTTCAATATTACAGAATACTAAAATTGTCAGTAATCTTATTTTATTTTTAGATTCCGTTTTAGTTAGAATTTCTATAATATATTTTAACAATCCGCAGATAACCGAAGCGCTTAGCACGTGAATGGAAATCTCAGAGGCCATATGTTTGTTATTTACCGATGTCTTCAAAGAAGACATCATTTCGATGAATATTTATATTCATCCTGTTTTTAATTTTACTTCTATGTATACTACTTCTACTAAAAATAAAAATAAAGTAAAAAAAAGATTTAACGAATGGTTAGCTGGTCTTATTGATGGTGATGGATATTTCTATTTAAATAAAACAGGATCTATAAGTTTAGAAATAACTATGGATTTAAGAGATGAACATTGTTTACATTTAATTAAACAACAATTTGGTGGTTCAGTCAAATTAAAATCTGGTGTAAAAGCTGTTAGATATAGATTACATCATAAAGAAGGAATGTTAAATCTAATTAATGCTATAAATGGACATATAAGAAATCCAATAAGATTGGATCAATTAAATAAAATATGTGCTAAATATAGTATAACTTTAATACAACCAGAACCATTAGTATATGATTCTGGTTGGTTATCAGGATTTTTTGATAGTAATGGTAGTATATACATGGATATAATAAATTATAAATTAATATTTTCATTTACTCAAAAAGATAAATATATTTTTGACTCTTTAGTAAATTTATATGGAGGTATAATTTATTTTCATGATAAAAAAAGAAAAACATTTAGATGGGTTATTTATAAAAAAGAAGAAGTATTATTTTTATATAAAAATTATTTTCATCTTAATCCTTCTAGATCCGCTAAATTTACTAGAATTAACTTAATTCCTAAATTTTATGAATTAAAAGACCTAGGGAGCCATTTAGCTGATAATAACTCAATTTTAAATAAAGCATGGCAACAATTAATTAGTTCATGGGATAAAGGTTTTAAATCAGAATAAGTAAATAAAGATATGGTCCACAATAATATTTTTATATTATTTCGCATATGGCTATAGCAATAATGAGTTTATTTTCATTTTTATATCAAGGTTTATCAGGTGCAATATTTTTATCTATAGCTCATGGTTTTACTTCTCCTGGTTTATTTATTTGTGCTGCTACTTTATATGATAGATTTCATTCTAGAACTTTATTATATTATAGAGGTTTAAATATATTTACACCTATACTTGGTATTATTTTATTTTATTTTACTTTAGCTAATATGGCTACTCCTTTAACTAGTAATTTTGTAGGTGAATTTTTATCTTTTATAGGTATATTTAAAATTAATCCTTTTATTGGTGTTTTTAGTTCTATAAGTATTATTTTAGTTGCTGCTTATTCTATTTGGTTTTTTAATAGAATTTTATTTGGTTCTTATTCTTTATATTTAAAATCTAATATTTTTGATCTTACTAGAAGAGAATTTTATTTTTTATTACCTTTATTAATTGCTATAATTGTTACAGCTATTTATCCGGGATTATTAACTGATTTAATTGAATATGATATTTCTACTTTATTATTAACAATAAATTCTAATTTATCCTTAGAAATTTCTTTTATGGCTGCTTTTCATTGTACTAATCCTTTATTTTCTTCTAGATCTAGATCTAGTACTTTATCTGTCGAAAGTGATTCTGATTTACCAAGGTTTTTATCTGAATCTAATAATATAGATTCTCTTATAACACATAATCAAAATATTAATCCCAATGGTGTTCATATTTTAAATGAAAATATTAATCCGAATGGTATTAATTTTATTAATGAAAATAGGGAGGAATATATATCTAATATTATGGAGAATATTTCTGATTCTTTATTACAAGCTAATGTTGGTAATAATAGAATAAATTCTATTATGGAGGATATCGAACCTCTTTTAAATAATCCTTGGTACTTTAATAATAGACATTCTTATAAACACTTAACTGATTTAATTTTAGAAAAAATTAAAAATCATTTAAATGAAAATGAATTTTATGAATTTGATCAATTATGTAATTTGAATTTATTAACTGATAGTAATCATGAATTAAGTCATCAAATATTAACATCTGTTTCACCAGATTCACATACAACTATAGTTGATACTATATCGAATTATATAGATTATTTTTTTGCTATTTTTTTTTAATTAAATCTTTTTTTATAATTCTATTTATATAAATTAAATTAATAAAATTATTAATTAATAATTTTATTTTAAGATTTTATAAAATAATATATTAATATATTATTTTTAATTTATATATATTAAGATATAATAATATTATTATATTAAAAATATTACATATTAAAATATGATAATCGCCGGTATATTAATAGCATTAATATTAATAGGTAGTAAATTTATACCACCTATATATATAAATAGAATTATAATTTTATTATTATTATTATCTTTAATTAATACATTAATTTTTATAAATATTATAAATAATAATAATATATTAGATAATATAAATTTATATGGAAATTTATATCAAATAACAAAATTAGGATTATTTATAAAAATATTTATATATTTTAGTGCTTTAATAATAAATTTTATAGGAGAAATTACAAACATAAAAGGAAATATATTAAAATCTGCAGAATATAATTTATTGACATTTTTAAGTATATTAGGTATGATAACATTAATAGAATCTATTGATATTGTGTCAATATTTTTATCTGTAGAATTAATAAGTTTCCCATTATATATAATATCAGCATTATATAATAATAATGCTGATCATTTAGGTATAAATAAAGATAGTCAATCAGGGATAAAAGCTGGTTTAAAATATTTATTATTAGGATCTTTTACAAGTACTTTAATATTAGCTGGATTAGTAATGATATATAGTGAAACAGGATTAACTAATTTAAAAGAAATTGGAATTTTAATAAATACAGGAATTACTAATGATAATATAATTTTGGAATCTATTGAATTATTAATAAATCGTGGTATATTAACAGGATATATACTAATTTTATCTGGTTTATTATTTAAAATAGGTTCTGTTCCATTTCATAATTGGTCACCTGATGTTTATGATGGTGTACCTACTATAGTTACATCATGGATTTCAGTATTACCTAAAATAAGTTTTATTATTATTATAGGTATTTTAAATACAGAGGTATTTAAATATATTGCTGGTTCAAATTATATTTTTATATTAACTTCTTTTAGTTCATTAATTATAGGTAGTATTTTAGGTTTAAGTCAATATAGAATAAAAAGATTATTAAGTTATAGTAGTATTGCACAAATAGGATTTATATTATTAGGATATAGTATTATAGAATCATCTAGTATAGAATCTATATTATTTTATTTAGTACAATATACTTTAACTTCAATAAATATATTTTTAATTATAATGAGTATAAATAAATATTTAAATATAGAAGTTATAGGACAATTAAAAGGTTTATTAATTTATAATCCTATGTTAAGTACAGCTTTAATGATTAGTTTCTTTTCTTTTGCTGGTGTCCCTCCTTTTGTAGGATTTTTTGGTAAATTAGATATTCTTTATCAATCTATCCATTTTGGTTATTATTTTTTAGCTTTAATTGCAGTTTTAACTAGTATTATAAGTGCAGCTTATTATTTAAGAATTATAAAAATTTCTCATTTTGATATTTATGAATTAAAACCTTCTAGTTATTTAACTGGTAATATTACTATAAATAGTTTTATTAGTATTTTAACTTCTTTTATTACTTTTTATATATTATTTTTTAATTTTAATCCTTCTGAAACTATAAGTTTATTTATAATGAATCTATAATTCTATATAAAAAAATATAATATTGATATTAAAATATGCACTATATTAAAATTATAAAATAAAATTTTATTTTATATAAAAATCAAAGATAAAATCATGTCTAAATTATATAGAGTTAAAATTAAATTATAAATTTGATTAATTAATAATTCATTTAAAGAATTTGTAAAATTATTAAAACCTTTTTAAAAAACTATTAGTTGTAATAAATTACCATTATTTGAATTATTACTTAAATTTATTTAATATTTAAATAACTCAATAAATTATTATTTATATAATACCTTCTTTTTAAATACTACAAAAGGTGGAATCTATTAACTAAATATTTTCAGAATATTTTATATCAATATTATATTTTTTTATATATATTCTTTTTTTACTTTCAATTAAAAATATTTATAATTTAGAAATATTTTTAGTAATTATATAAATAGTAATAGTAATTAAAATATTTGTTAATATTTTAAAATAAATTATTTATATATATACAATAAATATCATTAATTATAATGAGATTTTAAATTAAAAAAAAATTATAGAAAAATAATATTTAAAAATTAAAAATATGACTTTTTTTAATCCTTTAGAACAATTTCTAGTAAATAATTATTTATCGTTATATACACCTTTTATAACTTTATCGATAACTAATTCAGGATTATATATCCTGATATCTGCAATATTTATTTACAGTATATTAATAATATCTATAAAAGAAAATAATATAATCGGTAATAAAATAAGTATATTAACAGAATCAATATATAAATCCATTTTAGGTTTAGTAAGAGCTCAAATAGGTAAAGAAAATGAAATATATTTACCATTTATATTAACTTTATTTTATTTTATATTAATAACTAATTTTGTAGGTTTAGTACCTTATGGATTTTCTCCTACTGCTCATTTTGCTTTAACTTTAAGTTTAAGTATAATGATTATTATAGGTTTAACTATAGTAGGTTTTGAAAAACATAAATTAAGTTATTTTTCAGTATTATTACCTTCAGGTACTCCTTTAGGATTAGTACCTTTATTAGTAGCTATAGAATTATTATCTTATATTGCTAGAGCTTTTAGTTTAGGTATAAGATTAGGTGCAAACATATAAAAGTAAAATAGGAGGCTTTTACTAAATGTGTAAAAGAATCAAACTCCGGGGACACCCTAAAGCCTCATATACTAAACCGTAGATACTAACCGATCAAGCGGTGGATGAACTAATCACTCATGTATAGTAAGAAGTATGGTGGATAGAAGAAATTCTAATGGGCAATCGCGGATCTAAATCCATTATATGTAATAATGGTAAAAGAGCAACGAGTAGACGGTTCTTCAATATTTTATTAGATATTGTAAGGTGTACTCTAGTCGCCAGGAAACTGGTTCTCGAAAGAAATAAAGTAAATCGAGATTAAAGTTAACACAATAGCCTATCCTATAATATTATAAAAAAAAAAAGTAAATTTTAAATAGTTATCGCGAAATGTATAGATTACAACATAGTTTATTTTATATATACCTAAAAAAAAAAGATAAATCATAATATACTTTAAACCTTCTATTTAGATTTATACTACTACCTATATACGTTTTTACCATTTATTTTATTGATTCAGGGATATATCTCAATTTTATTTTTAGTCTCCTTTAATATGAGAAATTTATTTTAATAAGTGTTAAAATATATTACGACAGTTATAGAATTTATTTTTGATTTATTATCAGCTATCTGTGAGTTATTCTTATATTGAATTACATTATATTTGTATTTATACTTAAATTTTTTAAAGTTATAAAGATTTAACTTATGTTCTCATAATCACAATATCCTTTTTATTATTGTAAACTAATTATAACAAAAAAAATCAATGATTTTTTTTGTTATAAATAAAAAAAATTTTTTTTTATATCCTTATTGAATCATCTATGGTTTAATTTAGTGATGTAGATATAAATTTACAATTAGATGATGAAAAATATATACTATGTGATTTTTTTTATTTAAATTTATTCTATGAGAATTTATAAATTTTTTTATCAATTTTTAGTAATAAATCGTTACATATTTATCCTTTCTTTAAAAGTATAATTTAAGATATCACTTTGATTTATTTTTTCTTTCAGTTAGAATAAAAAAAGCTAAAAGTCGTATTTATAATATCATATTTAAATATGGTTATTCCAATTTTCAATTATAAAAATTGGAATATTGTACAATAGAAAACGCTATAAGTAGAAAACAAATATTATATTGATTTATTTAAACCCTAATATAATCTTAACTCTATAACTGATTTAAGATTATAAGCTAAATTTTATGAAAAAAAAAAATTAAAAAAAAAAGAGTTATTCAGTAAAAGGGCATAAACATACTGAAGAAATTTTAAAAAAAAATTAATAAGTTTAGCTATTAAAGGTATAAATAACTCAAATTTTGGTAAAACTTTAAGTAAAAAAACAAAATTTTTAATTAGTTTAGGAAAGTTAGAAAAATCTTTTTTTTTTTTCAAAATCAATAAAAGCTAAAATGAGTGAGTGAAAAAAGTGGTATTGCTTTAAGAGTTCTAGATTTTTAAAACAAATATTACTTCAGAATTTTCTTCTATAAATAAAGCAGCAAAAGCAATAAATGTAACACAACTTCCACTAACTAAAAGAGTAAAAAATACACAAGGTTCATTTATAGTCAAAAAAAAAACGTTACCAAGTTGAAAAGATAAGTTAAAAATACGTAGATTATTTGAATAGTTTGTAAGGCAACGGATTATAAATGAGAAGAGTATATCTATAAATCTTTCATTATAAAAATACGGTTATCAAAGTTTTAGTTTTACTATATTAGAATTTTATAACATTGATAACCTTATATTTAGAGCAAAAATATTTATTTTTTTTTTTTAAAATTTGATCGATAAACTATAGTTTATCATATGTTTAAAAATATTTATGGTAGTCCATATAGATAAAAGGGATGGACATATTAAGAAGCTATTGTAATAAATAATATTTATAACTGCTATAAATAAAAGAATGGAATCTTCATAAACTTTAGCTAAATTATTAACTGCTTAATTTAGTGGTATTAAAGTTGAAGTTACTGATATAGAAACTAAGACTTCTACTACATATAATACCATTAAAGTGGCAGCTTATGTGGAATCTAAAGATTCGGATATATTTAATAATATATCTATTAAAATAAAGAGAAACCTTAAAATGGCTTAGTTCTATTTAGTAAAAAGTATAAAGAGATACTCTCTTGATGATAGCCTAAGTCTTTTTTTGCTGCTGTACCTATAGAAGGATATAATGTAATCTTATTAGTTTATACATTAGTAACCTCTATCTTTATATTAGTTTTTTGAATTTAAAGATCATTTAAAAGGATTAAAATTTTTACTATTATTACTAATTAATTAAAAAGTATATTTACCTAAAACAGGTTTATCTTTATTTAAATATATAAAAAAATTACTAATTATATAATTATTATTGGATAAATTTGTGTCACGAACATCAGGTCATATATTATTAAATGTAATAAGTAGTTTAACTTTACAAATTATATCTATAAATATAATTTTTGCTATTTTATCTATTATACCTGTAGTTTTTTTAGTTTTATTAATGGGATTAGAAATAGCTGTAGCTATTTTACAAGCTTATGTTTGGTGTGTTTTAACTTCTATTTATATAAAAGATTCATTAATTTTACATTAATATATTATCTTTATAAAACTTATTTTATTTTACTAATCAATAAATATTAATTTATTTTATATAGATAATATATATATATTATATTTTTCCTATGCCTCAATTAATACCTTTTACTTTTATTAATCAAATTACTTATGGTTATTTAATACTTTTATTTTTATCTTATTTTTTATCTACTTATATTTTACCTCAATATATTCTTAAAGATATTACTAGATTATCTTTAATAACACCTTGGGCTTAATTCTGTATATTTTTAATAAAAATATTTTAATTAATAAATGTTACTTATTTTAATTATTTATTTAGTTTTTTATTTAATATTTTTATAAATTTATTATATTTAATTTAATATAAATTAAATAATTGATTCTATTCAAAAAAAAAAAAAATTAATATAATTTTAAATTTATTTATAGATTTATTTATAAAATACCATCATAA
>JANBOW010000017.1:0-53874 GCA_027575335.1 Coemansia sp. RSA 2599 | reverse complement strand
AAACAATGGCCCGAGCGACGCAGACCATCGACACGGCGTCGTCCATGCACTGCTTGCGGCTCTCGGAGGCCTCGGCTTCGGGCAGGTAGCCGGGCAGCACCTCCCGGCCAGACGCCTCGGCGGCGTGGCTGCGGATACCAATGGCCAGGGCACGCTGCGCCAGCTGGGCCGCGCATTGGGCCGGGCGCAAACCGGCGCCCTGGATAAGCGATACGAGGACCATGGCGGCGACCTGGCGAGAATTCAACGACGCGTTGTCGCAGCTGATCAGATCCCAGCATAGCCGGTAGATGCGCGCTAGGGTCTTCTCGACGTATCCGGGCAGCGGCGTGCGCATGGACGCCAGGATGGCTGGAAGGATGCCGGCGGACAGATTGGGGTCTTCGGCCATGAGCTTGGAGAGACACAGGAACACGAGACGGATGATCTGGGTGCAGTCCTCGCGCAGGGCGACAAGCTCGACCGAGCCCTGGCCCTGCTTGGGACAGCGCAGGTCGGGCAGCGCTATTTCCAGCGCGTTGGCGCAATAGGCCAGGACGTCGCTGACAAAGCGTCTAACCACCGGGAGGCCCTGCGGCACGCCAGCGAGGATCTCGAGGGCATGCGCGCGCTGCCACACGGGCTGGCGGGGATAGTACTGTGCGGTTAGCTGCTGGTCGACTATGGCAAAGGTGTCCAGCTCGCGGTAGAACCCCTGGGCATCTATGAAAGCCAGCAGATTGGCCTGCAGAACGCAGTCGACGCACGAGGGATCTATGCAGCTCAACGCCTTGATGATGGGCAGGATCTGGCGCCGAACAGTGGTGTCCTCCGGCAAAAAGAAGCACTCGACCAGCATGGGCACTGCCACGGTGCGCAGGAAGGACAGGGTGGGCGGTGACATGAGCGAGAGACGCGTGAGTCTGTTGAGAAGCCCCTCGAGCGTCTTCAGGCGCTTGCTCTGGCCCAACCAGGTGACGGCGACGTCGGCGTTTGGCGTGTCGGCGGCCAACGCAAGGATTTGCTCGTGGATCCTGTCGACCAGGGCTCTTTCGGCGTCATCGAAGATGGTGGCGCGCTGCTCCGGTGCGCTGTCTAGAGCGTCTGCTGGCGAGAGGGCGGGCAGCAGGGGGTTGGCCTGGATGCGGTCGAGCCAGAAGGAAGGCACGGGGATCGGGGCCCTTGCGCTCTTGGTGCCGCGCTTGTCCTTCTGAAGTATGCCCATTGGGGTGGGTTTTTATATGACGCGAGAGTGTTTAAATATAATGTGTATAGGAGAGAATGGGAATGGCGGTTGTTCCAGTTGGCAGGTTGGCTTGTGGAACCCAGGCCGTGCGATCTGCTAGTATTCGATATGTGGGGGGGGGGTGCAGATACCAGCGCAGGAAGAGCACGAACAAGCGGGTCTTTGTATGGAAGCAAATACACAAAAAAAAGAGTATAAAAGGCGGTTCTAGCGTTTGTTAGTATCGGGAAAAGAAAAAAAACGAGATCGCTTTCTGCCGGTCTGTGCTAGGCTCTGCCGATTTCGTATTGACGAAGAGGTATAGGGGAGGGCGACTAAAAGGGTGAAAGGGTGTGTTTTTAAAGCTGTCCAACAACTTTGCAGCAATTTTTTTTTCTGATGTTTTATTTGCACAAGCGCGAGATGAACAAGTGGTGATCAGATCAAACCTAGATCACAATGGCGGATCAAGGGAAATTGGATGGAAAAAAAACAGGGCAAGCCAACGTGTTTTTTTTTCTCATTTTTTATTGCTGCTTCCTCCTGGTAACCGACAAGTAAAAAAACCCCAATTATTACACTTTTATATAGTATACAGGATATTCGGAATGGACACTAACGAGCTTTTCGATGTCTTCAATGAGTCTGGCGACGAGTCGAGCGGATCGGATGTGGAGGATATCAGCATGGGCAACGACGTCAAGACAGAGAGCGGGGTGAAGCGCAAGACCGACGGCAGCGACGACGGCGCAGACGGTGCCCAGGCCGACGACAAAGCGAGCAGTAGCAATGCAGAGGACGCACACAACACAGACGGCGCCCCGGCCGACGACGCCTATAGCAAGCGCGCGCGTACCAGCAACAACGAGGCAGGCGATAAGGAGATGGGCGAGGCCATCGTGATGGACGCGTTCTCGGAGGACCTGCAGCGCGAGATCAAGCCGGCGGGGCTGGACACCAGCGCGGCGGACAAGGAGACAGGCAACATCGTCGTGAGCCACTCGGTGCGGCACCAGGTGGCGATTCCCCCGGGATGCCGGTACGTGCCGCTGTCGCAGCGACCCAAGATCGAGCGACCCGCGCGCACGTATCCGTTTACGCTGGATCCGTTCCAGGCGGCGGCGGTGCAGTGTATCCATGACAGCGAGTCGGTGCTTGTGGCGGCTCATACGTCAGCGGGCAAAACCGTGGTGGCGGAGTACGCGATTGCGCAGAGCTTGCGTGACAAGCAGCGGGTGATTTACACGTCGCCGATCAAGGCGCTGTCGAACCAAAAGTACCGCGAGTTCCTGGAGGAGTTCGGCGACGTCGGGCTGATGACCGGCGACGTGACGATTAACCCGCAGGCGAGCTGCCTGGTGATGACCACGGAGATCCTGCGGAGCATGCTGTACCGCGGGTCGGAGGTGATGCGCGAGGTTGCCTGGGTGGTGTTCGACGAGATCCACTATATGCGGGACAAGGAGCGCGGCGTCGTGTGGGAGGAGACGATTATTCTGCTGCCGCATCAGGTCAGGTTTGTGTTTCTGTCGGCGACGATTCCCAATGCGATGCAGTTTGCAGAGTGGATTGCGCGCACGCATGAGCAGCCGTGCCATGTTGTTTATACGGACTATCGGCCGACGCCGCTGCAGCATTACCTGTTCCCGCAGGGCGGCGACGGCATCCATCTGGTGGTCGACGAGAAGGGCCAGTTCCGCGAGGAGAACTTCCAGCGCGCGGTGACGGCGCTGCAGGACGCGCAGGGCCAGGCGGCCGACGACGTTGGCGGGCGTCAGCGCCGGGGCCGTGTCAACAAGGGCCGCAATGCCGGCGGCAAGAGCGACATCTACAAGATCGTGCGCATGATCATGGCGCGCAGCTACCACCCGGTGATCGTGTTCAGCTTCTCCAAGCGCGAGTGCGAGGGCCTGGCGCTGCAGATGAGCAAGCTGGACTTCAACGTCGATGCCGAGAAGACCATGGTGGCCGAGGTGTTCAACAACGCCATAGCGTCGCTGAACGAGGACGACCGCGCGCTGCCGCAGATCGAGAACATCCTGCCGCTGCTCAAGCGCGGCATCGGCATCCACCACTCGGGGCTGCTGCCGATTCTCAAGGAGGTCATCGAGATCCTGTTCCAGGAGGGCCTGCTCAAGTGCCTGTTTGCCACCGAGACGTTCTCCATTGGGCTTAATATGCCGGCGCGCACGGTGGTGTTTACTTCGGCGAGAAAGTTCGATGGCAATGATTTCCGCTGGGTCATGTCGGGCGAGTACATCCAGATGAGCGGCCGTGCGGGTCGTCGAGGCCTGGACGACCGCGGCATTGTTATCCTGATGCTGGACGAGAAGATGGAGCCGGCTGTGGCCAAGTCCATGGTCAAGGGCGAGCCCGACGTGCTTAACTCGGCCTTCCACCTGTCCTACAACATGATTCTGAATCTGATGCGCGTCGAGACCTTTACGCCGCAGTACATGCTGGAGCGCTCGTTCCACCAGTTCCAAACCAACGCCGCCATCCCCGGCCTCGAGCGTCGCGCCGCAGAGCTGCAGGCCGATCTGGCGAGCCGCAAGGTGCCCGACGAGCCAGCCGTCAAGCGCTTCTATGACCTGCGTGCGCAGCTGGACCGCATGGCAGCCGATGTGACGCGTGTCGTTGTGCATCCGTCGCATGCGCTGCCATTCTTGCAGCCCGGCCGCTTTGTCCGCGTACGTGCCGATGGCTTGGATTTCGGATGGGGCTGCGTGGTGTTTTTCCAGCGCAGCGTCGCCAAGCGCAAGGGCGGTCCGCGCGCCTCGGCTGCTGCCGCCGATAGCGATGCGCAGCTGGGACCGGACGACTACGTCGTCGATGTGCTGCTGCACTGCCGTCGTGCGCCCGACGATGCGCGTCGCAGGCTGGAGGCCACGTCTTCTGTCGACGGCGACATCGCCGTGGTTCCATGCGACATCGCCGATGCTTCTGGCGATACAATCGTCGTTCCTGTGCTGCTTTCTGCCATCGACCGGATCAGCACAGTGCGCGTGCATATGCCCAAGGACCTGCGGTCTTCTTCTGAGCGCCGCGATATGCGCAAGCGCATTTCCGAGGTCACCAGGCGGCTGGACGGCAAAATCCCGCTGCTTGATCCGATCAGCGACATGAACATCACCGACGATGGGTTCAAGACGCTGGTCAGCAAGGTGCGTACGCTGGAGACCAAGCTGCACGAGCATCCGCTGTTTGGGTCGTCTGATGAGGCGAGGCTGCTGGCTGAGTACCAGGCGAAGGTCGATGTGCAGGGCGAGCTGGCCGACGTGCGTCGGAAGATCGCCGATGCGCAGTCAGCCGTGCAGCTGGATGAGCTGCGGTGTCGCAAGCGGGTGCTGCGGCGGCTGGGATACACGACGGCGGAGGATGTCGTTACCATGAAGGGCCGGGTGGCCTGCGAGATCACTTCTGGCGACGAGCTTTTGCTCACCGAGCTGATGTTCCACGGCGTCTTCAACGACCTTAGCACGGAGCAGACTGTTTCTTTGCTTTCGTGCTTTGCGTTCCGCGAGAAAACCAACAACGAGCCGCCCAAGCTCAAGGAGGAGCTAGCTGGGCCGCTGCGGATCATGCAGGAGTCGGCGCGCCAGATTGCGCAGATATCGAACGAGTGTAAGCTGGCCGTGAACGAGGACGAGTATGTGGAGTCGTTCAAGTCGGAGCTGATGGACGTCGTCAATGCTTGGTGCCGCGGTGCAAAGTTCTCGCAGATTTGCAGAATGACCGATGTGTTTGAGGGCTCGCTTATTAGGGCTTTTAGGAGACTCGAGGAGCTTTTGCGCCAGATGGCCGCGGCTGCCAAGGCTATCGGTAACGTTGATCTGGAGAACAAGTTTGCGGACGGCATTGTCAAGATCAAGCGCGATATTATTTTCGCCGCATCGCTGTATCTGTGAGCAAAAGAAAAAAAATAGTCTTTTAGCCCATCACGTTTTTTTTTTGTTTCTACACATTTACCGATTACTAAGATGAAAATTTAATTAGTAATTATTTGGAATCAGACTGGCGACGGCGATGGGGGGCGTTGTTCCAGGCCCGTCTGCATTTGTCATCTCAACAAACACTCTTGGAAAAGGGGAAAAAAATATATGATCGAGCAGAGCGCGTCCTAATAACCCAAGACCATCATCCCCTCCCCAGCTAGTCCGTATAAATAGAAATAGCGCGACCACAGTAGCCGCCTCTATTAAGTTTGTTTCGTCTCTGCAAATATAAACATATTTTTTTATAGAATTTTTCCTACTCTTTTATTTCTATCACTTTTTATCCCACCCCCTCCTTCACATCCCTCTTGTCTCTTCAGCCATGACCGGCTCCAAGCCCAGGATCTTTGTCATCTACTACTCGACCTACGGCCACGTGCATACGCTGGCGCAGGCAATAACCAAGGGGCTTCTCAAGACCGACCTGGTAGACGCCGAGCTCTACCAGATCCCCGAGACCCTGCCGTCGGAGGTACTGGAGAAAATGCATGCGCCGCCACGGAGCAACGTGGCGGAGATCACGCCAGAGAAGCTTGCCGAGGCCGACGGATTCCTGCTGGGATTCCCGACGCGTTTTGGAGTAGCGCCGGCGCAAGTCAAGGCGTTCTTCGACGCCACCGGACAGCTCTGGTCCCAGGGTGCGTTGCGAGGAAAGCCTGCCGGCCTGTTTTTCTCGACCGGCTCGCAGCATGGCGGCCAGGAATCAACGGCGTTTTCGTTCCTCAGCCATTTCGCCCACCACGGCATCATCTATGTTCCGCTGGGCTACGCCAACCCGCATATGTTTGACAACTCGAGTGTTGTTGGCAGCTCGGCCTGGGGCGCCGGCACTGTTGCCGGGCCGGACGGCAGCTTGCAGCCGTCGGAGAAGGAATTGGAGATTGCGGAGACTCAGGGCGTGAGCTTCGCAAAGGTTGCGGCAAAGCTTTGCGCTGGCAAGGGCGCTGAGGGTGCTGGGAAATCGGCTGCTGTTGCTGCCGCCCCGGTTGCCGAGCCCGCTGCCGATGCTGCTGCCGCCCCGGTTGCCGAGCCCGCGGCTGCGGTGGCCGCTGAGCCTGCGGCGATTCCCGCGGCTCCCGCTGCCACCGCCCCCGTGGCCAAGACCGCCGCCCCTGCTGTCCCTGCTGCTGCTCCCGCGGCTCCTGCCGCCGACGCAAAGAAGAAGTCCGGCCGGTTGGCAGGCTTTTTCGCCAAGCTCAAGAAATCGTTTAGCTCGTAAGACTCAACGCCTGTTTCTCTCGTTTTTCTACTCTTTCTATTTTTTCAAGTAAACTGCGCTAGCCCCCCAGTAATCATGCATTAAATCTGATCGTGATTTAGCGCGGATTTATTTAGCTGTGCGTGGGAAAATAATAGGGCCTTTACCTCTGGACTGGAGGACAAAATAAGAGGATTCGCTTGGCCTGACCGTGGGATTTTTTTTCCCAGTTCGTAGCAGAAAACAAACATGGCTAAAAGGAATGCAACGTATAGAAAAAGCAAATCACAGGAATAGAGAGGCATTTGCGCCTTCATGTTTTTTTAAGGAACCCGCTTTGTCTTTCTATCACAAAACAACAAAAGGGCTGTTCCATATTACTTGTACTCTTTAATAACATCTCTTGCGCGCCTCTTGCATCCACCTTTTCTTATATTTAAACCCCCGCTATGTATCCTCGCGTCTGCTCATCGATGCTTGCTCCTTCAGGGAAGGCGGCGGCGGCGGCAGCAGCAGCAGCCAGCCGCATCATGGCTGCTGCCAGAGGCAGGCGGCTATATTCGTCGGCATCGGCGGCCGAGAGCGACAATATCGAGCCAATCCGCGGGCTGGACCTGGGCGTGGCACACAGTAAGCTTCTTCTGCGCACCGTAGCCTCTGTGCGAGCCAGCGACGAGCTCCGTGCGGCGGGCGTGGCCGAGGGCGAGACGCGCAAGATGAACATGTGCCAGGCCGTCAACGACGCCATGCGCCATGCGCTGGCGACCGACGAGACATCGGTGGTGTTCGGCGAGGACGTGGCGTTCGGCGGCGTCTTCCGGTGCTCGGTCGGCCTGGCCGACGACTTTGGCCGCGAACGCATATTCAACACGCCGCTGACGGAGCAGGGCATCGCTGGGTTTGCCATCGGCATGGCGGCGATGGGCCACACGGCGATAGCCGAGATCCAGTTCGCCGACTACATCTTCCCGGCGTTTGACCAGATCGTCAACGAGGCTGCAAAGTACAGGTACCGGTCGGGCAACCAGTTCGATGTCGGCGGCCTGACCATCCGCACGCCGTGCTCGGCCGTCGGCCACGGCGCCCACTACCATTCGCAGAGCCCAGAGGCGTTCTTTGCGCATGTGCCTGGCCTCAAGGTGCTGATGCCGCGGTCGCCGATCCAGGCCAAGGGCCTGCTGCTCGCGGCTATCCGCGACCGCAACCCGACCATAGTGTTCGAGCCCAAGATCCTGTACCGCTCGGCTGTCGAGCAGGTGCCCATCGACGACTACGAGCTGCCGCTGTCAAAGGCCGAGATCCTCAAGCCCGGCGCCGACGTCACCGTGGTCGGCTACGGGTCGCAGATCTATGCGCTGGAAAACGCCATCCAGATGATCGAGCGCGATATGCCTGGCGTGACCTGCGAGCTGATCGACCTGCGCACGATTCTCCCATACGACGCCGACACTGTGGCTGCGTCGGTGAACAAGACAGGCCGTCTGGTGGTGGCCCACGAGGCCCCGCGTACTCAGGGGTTTGCTGCCGAGTTGGCTGCGGAGATACAGGAGAGATGCTTTTTGAGGCTGGAGAGCCCTATCCAGCGCGTATGCGGCCTCTTCATCCCCCACCCGCTTGTCTACGAGAGATTCTACATGCCCTGCGCCGTGCGTACGTACGAGGCCATCAAGAGCTCGCTGAGCTACTGAGTTGGTTGGATGGAGCGTTTAGACATGGGGTCGTCCCTCCACCTTTTTTTTTGCTTTTCAATCCTGCGCCTTTTTTTTAATTTCGAACAGGTGCTTGCGTATGACGAAAAGCGATGCCGAGCAACAATGTTCACCACCATCATATTTTATGCTGTTGCCACAACGACTAAGGCAAAATTCATAACATTGTGTGCATATATGGCTGCTTTGTTTTTCGCTTTTTTCGAAACGATGCCCGAAAACATCATCACCATCATCGCCGTCTTTATTCCTTGCTGTTGTTACACAAGCATCTTCGAAGCAGTTACACAAATCCTACTGCCTTTGCCGCTGGCATCGTATGGACATAAGTGGGCGTGAAATAAAAGCGTCGAGATGCCTCGCCGAAAAGAAGAGCTTGTTGCTCAAGGCCTCTTGTAATTCCCCCTTTTTTCTATATCTTAATTTCTAGCTTAAACGCTACTTTTGTTTTCCTTGCCCCCAGCATATACGCTATTTCACTGGTCCTAGGTCTTGTATGAGCAGCTACAAGAACACCACGCCGGCTAGAACCAACGCCTACGAGGACGCCGGAGAAGGCACTTCTGCCTACGCAGGAACACCGGGTGTGTCTGACAGAGTACGGGTCGAAACCATGGCTTCTCCGTCCATCGACATTACAAACATGCCAAACAGCAACAGCAATAATCAGCAGCAGTACATGCCCTATGCGGGCGCATACAGCGAGTCGGCAGGCAACGTCTGGAACCAGCAGGCAGCCCGCGACTCGATGATCTCGACGGGCAAGCAGAAAAACAGCCTTGACGAGATGCCAGGCGCAAGATACCCCTACGGCTCGCGGGCATCGGGCACCAAGCGCGAGACCTACATGCCCGACTACAGCGACAGCCACAGCTTCGTGGGGTTCCGCACAATGGGCAAGTGGCATGTCGTGCGCTTTATCTTCTACGTGGCCACGCGGCTGGCGCAGCTGGTGGTCGCCCTGGTCTGCATCGCCTACCTGGCGGACTCTCGCCACAAGCGGCCCTACGAAGCCGTTGATACGACGGAGAGAAACACCGAGGTCGCCGTGTTCGTCGTCGGCGGAATCACCGCTGTGACCGCGGCCATCTCGATTGCCCTGCACCTGTTTGCAAAGACCAGAAGAAAGATCGAAAAGTCCCGGCTGTCGTGGTTCACCATGGTCTTCAACTTTGCCGTCTTTGTCGTCTGGATCATCCTGGTGCTTATCAACGTCGTTGTCGTTGATTGCTCGAAAAAGGTGGATGGCTCGTGGTGCAAGAATATCAAGGTTAGCTCGGCCACCGGCTTGGTGTCCGCCATGCTTGCTCTCGTCGTTGTTTTGCGCAGCTTTAGTGTTCTGGTTCGCGTAGGCAAGATCAATATGAGCTCTACCGGACCATAATGTTTTTGTTTCTTGTTTTCATGGCTTTGCTTGTCTTTTTTTTTGTTTCCTTTTCATATACGCTTTTTTATAGTTTCTCTCTTTTATTTCGTATTCATGCTTTTTTAGTTGATATTTTGTTTTCAAATAGAAAGCTCATTCACAACTTGCCCCCTCTTTGTTAATTCCCAGTTTCATTCTGACATTATAAAGTAAACAAGCATGTTTGCTGAATCTAATCTCGGCATACTCGGCGGCGGTTCACGGGGCATAGCCGCCGTTGCTGGTGGCAGCGGTGCCTTGCGACGGCCGCTAAACCCGCTTAGCTCGACCATAACCTCGTCCCTACTCTACGGAGCAGCAGCCGAGGAAAAGATCGTCCTCGACATCGGCACACATACCCTGCGCGTCGGCTACTCCGGAGACCCCCGACCCCTGTACACAACAGAGCTATTCAGCGGCTTTGAGCCCAGCAGCAACTATGCCGGCAGACTGGTGGGCAAAGCAGTAGGGCTGTTTGAGGGGCAGCTGGAGAGCGAGGCCCATCTGGAGGCTCTGCTTATTGAGCAGCTGCGACATATTTACCGTAACCACCTGCTGGTTGACTCAAAGTCCCGCAAGGTTGTCATTGCAGAAGGCGCGCTGCTGCCTGTTCAGGTTAAAAGGGCGCTGGCTCGCGTGTTGTTTTATAATCTGAGGGTTCCTGTGGTTACTTTTTACCCGGGATCGGTGACATCGCTGATGACCTGTGGCAAGATGGTTGGGCTGGTCGTCGACTGTGGCCATCGGAGCACAACGGTGATGCCCGTTTACGACTGTCGGCCACTCGTCTCCTGCATGGTTTCCACGCCTATGGGTGGCGGCGCACTGTTTAGGAATCTTAGACAGCTGATCCTGCGGTTTGGCAAGTTCCAGCCATTCAGCGGCAGCAGCGGTCGAGAGGGAGGCAGCGGCCAGAGCGAGTGCGCGATTGACGAGGGTGCGCTTAGTGACGAGGTTATTCGGTTTGTCATGACCAAGCTTATCTACGCGTCGCCTATTGCCATCCCCATGAGCCTCGGCCGACCTCCAGCGGATCTCGGCGTGGGCGCTGCCGGCAAAGATCTTGTCGAGTGGTTCGAGTCGAGTCTAACTGCGAGCAACAGCGCGACCAAGCTCACCGTCGATTGTCCCAAGAACGGCCGTGGATCATTGGTATTCCCTTCTTGGATTAGAGAACGGGCATCTGAGATCCTGCTTTCTGGAGATGCCACGCAGGACCACAAGGGGATTGTCCAGGGCATCGTGGAATGCATTAAAAAATCGCCGGTGGATACGAGGAGAGAGCTGGCTAGGAACATCTTGGTTGTCGGTGGTGTCGCTGATCTGCCTAATCTGAAGGTTCGTCTGCTGCATGACTTGATCTCGACCCTCAGGGTTGATGCCAGATGGGGCGCCTTGGCCGATGAGGTGGCGCTGGCTGAGGAGCAGCGCGAGGGGTCGGCGGCTAATGGCGAGGCGTTTTTGGCCTCGGATAGGTGCTGGACTGGCGCGTCGCTTGCTGCGGCTGCTAGAATCGGCGGAATCGACGTCAAGGCCGAGGAGTTTGATGGTGACGATATACCGGACTGGACAAGCCAGTGAACAACACAAGGGGAGGAGGCCAATGTGTGTGTGTGTGTGTGTGTGTGAGCGGTTTTTCTTTTAAAAAAATATAAATCTAGCATGACCGAGTCGAATAAGCTCTTTTAAACATTGTTTATTTAACCGTTTTTATTTCTAGAACCTCGAAGTCGCCCACGTTGTTAAAAGACCTATAAATCTCTGTTCGGCATTGACCAATTCCTCCCGCGTGCTCCGAAGCCTTGTTTCCAGAGCAGCCAGTCTTTCGCCAAGGATGCCCATGACCCGAGCATCGTCGGCGCTATACGTGGCCAGTCCCTGCAAATACCTGTCGAAGGATGAGCTCAAAAGACGCATCTGCGACTCTGTGAGCTGGATATCCCTGGTTAGCTCCTCCGTTTGCATCGATATGTCCTGTCGGAGGACCTGGAGGTTGGAAAAGGCGAGAAGCGCCATGGCTAGCATTGCTTTTTCTCCAGGTGTCTTGCTGCTGTAGAACCTGTCATGCAGTACTTTATGTAGGATGTTGTCGTGCACTGAGCCAATTGGCATGATATAAACGAAGGAGGGCAGGGGATACGTAAGAATATGGTAGAACAAATGGCAGGCAAATATATGGCAACTGAATAAAAGCAGAAACGCAAGAGGATTAAAAGACGAGCGTGCTTAAATAAATATACGTGGTGTACAAAACATACAGGAAGGTGCGTATATGTTATTTTGCCCAAGCAAACATTGCTTTGACGATGAGTAAAAGGCGACTTTGAAGCATAATAAGCCAAGGCAGCAATATATTTAAAAACAGTGTTCATAATATTTATTGTATTTCCCCTTGCATTTTTTTTTGCGATTACAATAACATTTCCGTCAAGTGGAAAACGTCTATATTTGGACCTGCACCGTCTTTTTTTTTTATTTTATTGAACCCTCATAGTGGGCTTTAGGCACAAAAGGCGGTCTGGACACCAATCAAATCTAATCAAATCAGGCCATTGCTTTCATTTTTCTTTGAAATGTTTTCCTGCCTTTTTTCATCTCTTTAGTGCAATGTAGTTTCATTTTTCTTGCTTTCTACTTTCGCAAAATCCTCGTTAATAATACACTTTCTTTTACTTCACGCACTATACACCACTATGACCGAGTCAAGGAAGCACGACCGCCCAGACAGCCGCAGCGAGGGCAATACCGACCGAAAGCGGCAAAAGAAGCAAAACAAGATTGAAAAGCCAGAGGATCCCAACGACCCCGAAACAGTGTACTACGAGAGCGACGGGCTTCAAAGAATCCACCCGTATTTCTATAATTTCGCAACCTACGCCAAGGGCCGCTGGGTAGGTCGAACGATATTCGAGGTATTCAGCAAAGAGTTTCGTGACCGACCAGTAGACTACTATCTGAAAGCAATCAAGCAGGGGCTGATAGAGATCAACGGCCAGCGGGTGGATAAGGACACGGTGGTGCGTAATAGCGACGTGGTCACGCATTATATCCATAGACACGAGCCGCCGGTTACTGTGAAGCCCCTGGGAATAGTCGAGAATGTAAAGGACGGGCTGTTGCTGGTGGATAAGCCCGGGAGCATCCCTGTGCATCCGACTGGTCGGTATAACTACAACTCGGTGACTAAGATACTGAAGATCAAGCACGGGTATACGTCGCTGTATCCGGTCAATCGCTTAGACAGACTGACTTCTGGTCTGATGCTTGTTGGGCTGAATCCAGATGTGGCGCGCAGAATGGAGCGGGATCTGACCAGCCATAGGATCCAGAAGGAATATGTGTGCAAGGTCAAGGGCGTGTTTCCCCAAGGCAAGATAGTGTGTGACCAGCCGATCCGCGTTGTCGCGCACAAGCTTAGTCTGAACTGCGTTGATCCAGAAGACGGCAAGCCGTCGCTTACAGAGTTTGAGCTCCTGAGTACCGATGGCACAAACAGCATTGTTTATTGCCGTCCAAAAACCGGCAGGACGCATCAGATCCGCGTGCATCTGCAGTTCCTGGGCTATCCCATTGCCAACGACCCGCTTTATTGCAACAGAGAGGTGTGGGGCGAGTCTTTGGGCAGAAACGGCGTGTTTCCCAAATACGACGCCGACATAAAGGACGATGAAAAGGAGGCAGCTGAAGAAGAGCGGCAGAGCACCACGGCTGGTACTGGGGAGGCGCGGCCCAAGATGTCGGGTAAAAGAGATGCCGATAATATTGAGCCCTGGATGGACCTTGTCAAGCGCATGGAGGAGTGGAAGACTAAGCAGGAGCTGATCGAGCAAATCAGCAACTCGGTGGACACCCAGGGGGTCCCTCGCGTTTGCGACAAATGCACTGATCCGGTGCTGCCTGATCCCAAGCCCGAGGAGCTGTGTATCTGGCTTCATGCGTGGCGGTACAGTGGGCCCGGGTGGTCGTACGAAACACCTCTGCCTGAGTGGGCCGTCGAAGCAAAGCAGCATATAGACAGAGTCAAGTATGTGCCTGAGGAATCCGGATAATGCCCAGCGGCTCTCGGCTGCTTTTATTTTTCCTTTGCTTGCCTTTATATGCATTTTCACTAAAATACGGTTCGCACCCATGTATAGTTTCATCTGTGCCAACGCTGCCTGGTGCTTGCAAAATTGTTTATTTTTGGCTTGAAGAAAAAAATACCAAGGAATGACTGAAGAGAGGGAAAAATGCCTAGACGAAAATTTTATTGTGTTTTGGCCACCATTAAACCAAAATACTTTTTTGACAGATAGAGCTGGAAACTGAGCATAGAGCCAGCAAATGGTTTTTTATTTCGCTTTAGAGTCGTGGACCAAAAAAATTAGACACGGACAATGTACTCGCGAGCCTCCTCGGGACTGATTCCGCCGGTCTTGTCGCGAACATCGATATCGCGCTCCTCATTAAAGTTGACAAAAGGACTCATTGTATATTAACAAGCGGATGACTGGATATCAGGTATATTTTTTCTGTTAAACCAAGAAGGAAAGAAGAAACTTGAGGAAGAAAAAGTACTGGTTACTGCTGACACAAAGAGAAAGACAAGAACGCGCGAAACAAAACCCCTCCGAAACCTGTTCTTTTTATAGCCCAGGAAAAAAAGGACATGGAATTTTTTTTTACGGTTGGCCTTTTTTTCGTACTCGGTCGGCAGTAGAGGATCAAGAAATAATGACCAAATAGAATTTTTATACTCTTTAAAGAAAGGGGTGCAGGGGATTTCTATATACATATAACGCCTATTTTCGTCTAGTCCTTGCAAGATGTAAAAAAAACAAAGAGCAACAATGATGGAATCCATTGTCTGCTCTACTCTTAGTTGTAAGTAAATGTTTGATTGTTTTTTTGGCCTACGAATCCTGCCTAAAAAAGAACTCGGTGTGCAATGGATCCAAAGAGGAGGGAATAATAAATAATACTTTTTTGTTTATAAAAATATTTCCTGCACATGTTTTAACAGATATTTTTGCTTTTGTCGTTCCAATATAATTTCTTTAGGGAAGATCCTAATGCAGATATGAGCGGCGGCATACATGTATATGGAAGATAGAGTTTGCCGCAAGTCTCGGCTATCAAAATTATTCCACATTTGGCAAGTATCAGTCTGGCCATGTATGTGGCTTTTTTATCTTGCGGTCTCTCGAGCCCAATAAAGAAACCAGCAACAGCAACAAAAAAATAGATAAACAAATTAGAGATATAGACCGTCTGCGTGATGCGCGAAAGCAAAAAGTATTTTAAAGCCTTTTTTACCAACCAGCTGTAATCAGTTATAAAATAAATGATCGCAGTATTTCCAACTAAAAGTTACTGCGATATAAAAGCGGTAGCTTTTTGTATTTTCCATCTCGCGTCGTATACATTTTTATCAACATATAGACGATTTTACACTGTTTAGAATCGAATAGGAGGTAATCTTTAGCGTACGGAAAAGGATATAGAGAAGTAAACGGTCAGGCGGTTTAGCTGGCGCACTTGCTGTATTTGCTGTTGTTGTTGTTGTTGTTGTTTTCTCATGCTGGCTGCGCCATTTCTCAACAGCCCAAAAAATATGCTAATAAATCGAAGCACAGCTTAGTTGGGGGGAGGGCGAATATAAAAGATAAACAAAAGAAAGCACAATTAGAAAATTTCTAACAAAAAAAACCTATTCTCGCCGTCCCTTTCCATTGTCCACAGAAAAATTTTTGTTTCCAAGTGATGGATGCTGAGCAAAGTACATTAAAACAAAGCAAAAAGAGAGAATCTGTGAGACAAGAGGAAAAAACGCCTCATGCACTAATTTGTTGTCCATAAACGCTCGACATTACGAGTGAAAAAGTGTAAACATAAGCCCAGTACCCTTTTGTATTTTTAGGTGCGTTGATATGGCCTTTTTGGGAAAACAATCAAGTCGCCTATTTGATCCAATTTTTTTTATGACAAACACGGTATTTCTTTCTTTCTTTAGGGATTCTTGACATCCACAGAGAAACACGCTCTATATTGTGCCCGCCCATTTTATAACAAAAAAGCACAGCACTTGTTATCGGTGCTTTGGCTGCCGATATTTGAAATTCCATGTTGCATAAAAGCTGCCTGTATATAGTGAGTCTCTACAGGCATGCCTCTGGCTATAAATGCGGTCGGTGACGCCCGCACTGGTTTTTTTATTTATACTTTGCATTTGCCACATCGTTCCTTGTAAACACAACAGTGCTCAATACGCATGTCGGTAATATGCAAATTAAAAGTTGCATACGACCATAAAAATGTAGCCTTTTTCTCCATTGTTTGGCATGTAAAAAACACCCCTCCCACCAAAGGCATGCTGAGAAAGTAGGAAAAAAAAACAAGCAACGCGCTTGTCTCGCTACAGATCATCACCATCATCGTCGTCGTCGCTGATCTGGTACACCACATGGTCATCGTCGCTGATTTCGTAGCCATCATGCTCCTCGCCATCTTCAACGCTGTAAGCGTCGGAGTGAACCTCAATGGCGTCATGTGCAGATTCCTTTGCTGCAAAATCAAACCTCATGCGCGAGATCTGCTCGCGAGCACTGGGGCTCTTGCACTCGCCATCCTCTCTATCTTCGCTGTCGCTGTCGTCGTCGTCTCCGTAATCGGCTACATAAACAGCGGCTTTGCTGGGCTCGGGACTGGCTGCAGGCATTAACGCGCCGAGCAAATCAGGCTTGTACTCAACGCCAAGCAGCTTCTGCATCGTGCCCGCATAGAACGTCTTTACCACCTTGGCCCGCTCGGCGACAACCGCCGGCCGAACCGAGATGATGCTCGACAAAAAGGAAACCGGCGCCCACGGGTCGTCGTCAAAGGAAACCGTCTCCTTTTTATCAACCGCCTTGCCATTGCTGCCCTTCGCGCGCTTCCTCTTTGGTCCGTGTCTATCGCGAGCCGAGCTCTTGCCGTCCTGCGAAGCAGCCAACGCTCGAAGCGCGTCGTTGATTGGCTCGCCGTACTTGCGCGTCTGGTGATACGCAAAGATCGAGTTGCTAATCAGGTCATACGCGCCGCTAAACGTCTGCCGAATGCGGCTGATGCCATATGTGCCCCTGGTCACGTCGTTGGTGGTGTCGCACGGGTCCTCTATGGACAAGAGAAAGGGCTGCTGGTGATTGACAAACCCTATGCTCCGCTTGTCCAGATACTGGCCTCTCTCTCTGACGCTTACGCAGACCCTGTCATAGTTGAAGCGTTTTCCGTAGAGCTCGAAAAACTCTACCAGCAAAACGCCCAGGTTCTTGCTGACCTCCAGCCCGCCAGACATGATCCGCGGATGCATCTGCAAAAGACTGATGGCCAAAAGCGATATGGCATACGAGCCCATTCCTCCGGTGTACACCTCGTTCATTGACCGCTGAGCCAAAAAGTGCTTGATGATCAGGATTAGCGGGCGCAGGGCATCGGGATACACGTTTTCGCAGAATGATTTCTGCACCCGCGCAGAGTTAAACCCGCTCTCTGCATTTACCGACACGTCGATGTGGAAATTGGTGATGCTCTCGCGCGTCTTGATGATGGGCACCCGCGCCTTGGCAATGACTTCGCAGCTCGTGCAAAACCCGTCCTTTTTCAGCTCCCTCGCCAGCGTATACAGGAATCTCGAGATCGCCTGCTTGCTTTCGTACTTTAAAGAAACCGTCTTGGTGCCCTTCTCATACAGCATCACAGTCATGTCGATGTCGCTGGTGGGCAAGTATAGCCGCGTGTTGAAGCTTCCAAAGCACAGCGCTTTGGCATCGATATCCGCTATATTCATTCTATCCAGAACGCGCTGCAGCCTCTCGATCACCCACTGGCGCATCTGGTGTTCCTCGGGTGTCGGCGAGATATAGTCGACGAACCGCGTCACCTCTTCGTTAAGCATATCGCTGATGGCCGGATGCGCGCCAGAACCCAGTCTTTTGTGCCCCTTGAGCCACGCTGGCACAGGATGGCCGTTGTAGCACTTTTCGTACACTGCGCTGGTATCCGCGCTGGCATCGGCGTCGGTCTCTGCGTCGCCATCGGCTTTGCGCTTGGCGCCGGCTAACGATGTCGAGCGCTGCTGCTCGTCGTTGTTTTCCGTGTCGGAATCACGCTCTTCCTCGTCGGAGGAATTGAACCGAATAAAATCTTCCGTTAGGCTGTTGGCTACAGCCTTGTGTGTCTGTGCCGCGCCGGCCCCTTCCACGCTAACCGCCATAAGATGCTGTTCCTTTCTGGCACTGTACTTCTTTTGTATATAGTCAAAGACCTAGTAGGCAGCAGACGCAATAAATAAAACGCCTATCGTTATCGAGATAACAAAAAATAGCAAGCGAAGGCCGTGGTGTCTCGTTAGGTATATTAAAGCTTTTTTTTTTGGGCAAATTTGAGACAAAATATTCACAGAAATGAGAAAAGAGAAGAAAATGGCAACAGGGAAAAAGCGAGCCGAAAAATAAAATAAAATATATAGATCGTGATTAAACTTTGTCTAATTAGAATCAAGTCGATCCCACAGGCTATTTCCTTTTGCCGCTTAGCATCATAGTGAATCAATTTCGCTTTTATCTCTCTTTCAAATTGACACTACAGAAAATAAAAGACCTGCCAGCTTGCTCTTCCCTTCTTATCGCCTTTATCTAGCAAGAAATACACATATACAGTAGAACAATGCTTGGGCCGGCAAGCGTTTTTGGTCGCAGCAGATGGCTGCTAGCCCGCGCAGATACCAAGTTCGCCAAGGCAGTTCGAGAAGCCAGCCACGTCTCTCCGCTGGCCATGGGCAAGCTGCACCCTCTGTGGACCGCGCAGCTGGGAGCCAAGCGCATGTCGCATGTGCCCAACTACGAAGAAAAGTACCGCGAGAAGCTCCTGGAGAAGGCCAAAGCCGAAGGCGTATCGACCATCGACGAGCTCAAGCAGAAAGTGATCAAAGAGCATCGCCAGTCCAGCAGCGTGCCAGAGGAAAAGACGCCGCAGACGCCAAAGGCCGTAGGTGCCAGGGAAGTGGAGAAAAGACCATTGCCCTCGCGTCGCAACAAGGGCGATAGCAATCTGCCGCCCAACGTCAAAACGCTGGATCAGATCATGCGCTTGGATCTGCTGGAGCCCAAGGATGCCGAGGAAATCGGGCATATCTGGAACCAGTACCATGCGACGAAAAACACGATATCGGCGGCTATTCCCATAGAGACATACCGGGGACTGCTCGAGGTGGCTAGGAAAAACCCGCTCTTTGTGCTTCCTCTTCCGCGCGACGAGGGCGTCGAGTTCTTCTTCCTGCAGTTCGATCACCACCAGGTGCATTTCACGTCTTTGATCGAGTACAAGACCAACACGGTCAACGCGCGTCCGTACCTGACGCTGACGCACTATACGGATTTGGCGGAGTCCAAGGGCGTGGTGCTGATGCGTGGCGAGCTGGATTCCGAGTGCAATCTTATTGATACGCAGAACGCCCAGTACCTGGCTCTTCAGATGCAGCAGTTCTATGTCACTGGCGGCCCGGAGAAGCGAGCCATCTTGGAAAACTTTAATCAGAGGCCGGAGCTGTTTAATTACCAGGAGCTGATCGACCTGGCCCAAAAGCTGTAGCCGAAACACCATTTTCACATATGCACATTCTTTTCTACCTTGATGGTATTTTTTGTTTGTCAATTGGAGTTTGAATTCAATTCATTTTTCTTTTTTTCTTCTCTAAATCATTTTTATATATTTTTAGCGGCTAATTTCTTTGTTCTTTTGCTTGCCTACTTTCCGCTTTTTGCACGAAGAGCCCTACAGAGAACAGCTCTGCCTACTGGCTCCCTGCCTCCAGCTCATATTTTTTTATTGCCTCGCAATAAAATGGCCGAGGTTTTATGGTCCGAATACACACAGAGCTGGGATTCGCCAGACGAGACCCAGGCGGCCTGGCCAATTTTGGCTCTAGCCACTGGGCAAAACTCCGAGCTCATATACACCGGCGACACAAGCGGACGTCTAACAACGTACACCCTGGGCGAGTGCGGCGAGGCGCTGCAAAGACACACAAGCTTTACCTGCGCACACACTCCTATCCGCCAGCTCCACGTGTTTCCCACTGCGTGCTTTGACCATATCCTTGTCCAGACAGACGACATGATTCAGGTGCGCACCAATGGTGGGCTCAAGGTGTTTGGCAAAACAACGATACCCAACGAAGCGTTTACCGCATCGACCGTCTGCCCTGGTGGCTCGGAAGCCTATGTGGTTACGTCGGCAGGAGCGGGGACTATATTGAATTTGTCTGCCGGCGGCGCTGTTGCTAGGCGAATCAACATGGAGGCGTCGACGGTTAAAATGAGCTTTCATGACAATATGCTGGTTTCTGCGACGACTCAGGGAGTGCTGAACTGCAGAGACGCGAGGGCGCGGTCGTTTAGCGCGGTCGTGCAAAGCGTCGCTGCATTTGACAGCTCTATTAGCGACATGGTCTGCGCGGGAAACGAAGTGTTTGCCTGTGGGTCTGTCACAGATCCCAATAACGCATACAGCGTCGTTGCGGATAGCAGGGTCAAGGTGTTTGATATAAGAAAGTTCGCCGAGCCCACGGCCATGATCGATCTGGGCGAGGGCGTGGCTCCTGTCAAGCTGTGCTATGCTAATAGCTCTGTGTGGATCTGCCATGACTCGGGATATGTCGAGTCTCGGATGCAAGGCCTTGGCGCCGACAGCCACTGGCAGGTCCTGGGCAGCGGCTACGCGGAGCCGGCGTTGAGCGACTATGCCTATGCATCGGCCTTTTGCGTCGCGCCCACGGGCAGCGCTGCGTTGATAGCTGACACCGACGGGCTCTTGCATGTGTGGGCAGAAGAGGGGCCGCAAAGACAGCCGCCGCAGATCAGCCATTGCGGCGACGCGCCCAACGACGTCTTTGCCAGCGATGCCGAAATGCAAATTGGAGTCGACTTTGACGACGAGTCGATATCGCTTTCGGCCGTATCTTTGGGGCCTGTCGGCGAGCAGCTTCTTTCGGGTATGTACGATGGGCAGCTGTACGATGTCGGCAGACCAGTGAACTATGTGGACCCCAACACCACGGGCCATTTGCGCCAGATGGACAACGTCGGGTATATGTTCAATCCTCGAACGGGCAAGCGCAACCAGCAGGTGTTTGGCCGCAGATGGCGCAGCAGATGGCGCGAAGGCGTGCAGAGCAGCCAGGACGACGCAGAGCTGACCATGGGTCGCTCCAAGTTTCTCTCGCAGCAGCAGCGGCAGCGCGACCATCCGTCCAGACACGGCTCGCCCAGGCTCGACCCGACGCAGCCGGGTGCTCGTGGCTCGTCGTCGCCTGCTCCGCAAAGTGCAGCGGCAGCATTGTCGACCGCATCGACGACGCCAATGGCGGCGGCAATGTCCGGCGGCGAGGGCCAGATTTCCAGCGGCAAGGCGCCTCCAAAGCAACTTCAGCGCATGCGTATCGAGTACTCTCGCTTTGGCGTCGAGGACTTTGACTTTTCGCTGTACAACTCTACGAAGCACAGCGGATTGGAAGGCGATATTGCCAATTCCTACGCCAATGCGCTTTTGCAGACGCTTTTTTACTGTCCAGAGTTCCGAGTCGTGGCGCTTTCGCACTGCGCGACCGACTGTCCCGAAAAGAACTGCTTGACATGCCAGCTGGGCTTTCTGTTCCGCATGCTGGACACGGCATCTGGCGCCAGCTGCCAAGCAACGCAGCTGCTCCACGTCCTGGCCGATCGGCCCGAGGCTGCTGCGTTAGCGCTTCTCGAGGACGAAAATGGCAATCCGGCCAACGGGGCATCGTACGTGGTCCTTATCCAAAGGCTGCTGCGGTTTGTCCTAGAGCAGGCCAGCATCGAGTGCGCGCCTTTGACCTTTGACCGCAACCGGATAGTCGAGCAGATGGTAGGCTTTACGCAGCATGTCAGCACGACGTGTCCGCAGTGCCGAGGAACGCAGACTCGGTCGTCTCATGCGTTTGCCGCCGACCTGGATCCGCCTTACGGCACGTCTGGGCTTGCCACGCTTCTGGCCGGCGGATCGGTTTCTGTGCGCAGGGCAGAGATGATGAGGAGCGGAAAGAGGATCGGCATACTCGATTTGATCGCGCAGAGCCTGTCAAAGTGCGAAACAACAAGGGCGTGGTGCGCCGAGTGTCGCAAGTTCCAGCTTTTACAGACGGAAAAACACATGGTTGCTGCGCCAGAAGGGTATCTAGCCTTTAACTTCCCTGTTGTTGACAACGCGTCTTCGGGCGCTAACGCATCGGCAGGACTGGGTACAGTCGCTGCTTCGACGGGCCCCGGCGGTGCGGCCGGTGGCGGCACCGATGCAGGTGGCCAGGCAAGCAATCCGTGGCAGATGTCGCTTCCAACAGAGTTCCGACTAGCGATTCGCGGGTCTGAAAGACCACCGGCTTCAAGCTCATCGCAGGCCAGCGGCGGAAATGGCAACGCCCGCGTCCACGTGCTTCCGGCCAAGGCAAAAGAGACCAGCGACGATTCGGCGGGTCAGGGCGACGAGGCAGATGCAGACTATGCGTGTGTTAGCACGTTTAACCTCGTGGCCGTGATATCGGGTATTCGCGATACGCCTCGCGGGTCTGAGCATCTGGTTATGCATGTGCGCGATCCCAGTAATCCGGGAAGCTGGCTGCTGTTCAACGACTTTCTGGTACAAGCGGTGCCAGAGGACCGCGTTGTCGGGCTGTTTGATTGGTGGCGCGTGCCCTCTGTTGCCGTTTACGTCAACGGCGACCGCGCCTCGCTTGCTCGGACCATTGAAGCTGTGACGCAGCAGTTCCCGTACAAGATCAGCACGCGTATTCTGACCATGCCAAAGTCGGTTCTGGACAGGCCCTTGTCGCATCGCCGCGGTAACGCGGGCGGCAAGGCGCCGGGCAGCGCTGCTCGCAACGTCAACAAGCGCAACGAGGCGATTCCCTTGACCAAGGCCGAGGCCGAGCTGCTGGAAAACGGTCGTTTTAGGTGCGCCTTCGATGCCGAGTTTGTCGTTTTGGAGAATGCCAAGATGGAGGTGTTTTCGGATGGAACGCAAGAGATGCACAAGCCGCCTATTCATACGCTGGCTCGCCTCAGCGTCGTCCGTGCCAACGGCGGGCTTTTGCACGGCATGCCGTTTATAGACGACTACGTGGCCATATCGCGACCGATAGCCGATCTAGCCACGCAGTATTCTGGCATCCACGCGGGCGACCTTCAGCTGGGCATCTCTCCGCATAGGCTGTCGACCATGAAGGAGGTTTACAAAAAGCTGCGGTTGCTGGTAGACTCTCGCTGTACGATTATTGGTCATGGTCTTAAGCACGATTTCCGCATATGTAACATATATGTTCCGCCAGAGCTCCAGCGGGATACAATGGTGCTTTTCCAGACGCCAGATTTCATCCGCCCTATCGCGCTGCGATTCCTGTATTGGTTCTTTTACCGGAAAACAATACAGTCGTCGGAGCATTCCAGCGTCGAGGATGCCCAGGCAACGCTGAAGGTATTCGAGTCCTACATGAAGACCATAGATGACGACCCTAATCATTCTGTGGATAATGTATTGGACGTTATTTATTCTATTGGAAAGCAGTTGGCATGGAAGGTGCCAGAATAATATGATTTCTATTCGAAGCTTTTTTTTATTTTCTTTTTGTGGAAGCAATAAATAAAGGATATTCCTTGCATATACAGCGCGCTATTCAAGTATCTTTATTAATTCAGAGTAAAAGAAAAATACCATATTTAAATAACCAATAAGCAAATAGCAGTTGTATATGTATATGTATATGTATATGTGTCTTGTCCTATGTATCTTGTTTTATTTGCATGTCTGCATGCTTGTTTATTTGTTCAATTGTTTATTTCCATTATATGTTATTTGTCGTTTACTCTTTGTCGCATAAGGAGTCAAACAATAAAAATGCGACAGAAATCATGTTCGTGTAAAATAGACAACAAAAAAAAACAAATTTTTAAGGAATCGAGGCTGGTTGGTAGACATACGGTGAGCTGCAAGGGGTAGGAGAGGAGAGTTCACGAGGACATCGACTTCAATGAAGAGAATTAGAAAGAAATTTTTTTTCTGACTATGGTGCATATTAATTTTTTTCTCGCTGGTATTACGATTGTTTTGTTCCGCATCGCTTTCCTTTGTTTAATGTCGACTTTGTCAAAACAAGTAAAAGGTAAGAGCAAAACGGAAAACAGGGTAGGGGTGAGAGGAAAATTCCGTTATTGTGATAATTTTATTTTCCCACTTGTCAAGTAATAAGTTAGACTTTCTTATTCTTTAGTTTTACAAACAATAAGATTCTTTTTTATTTGGCCGTCATACTTTTACTTTACAAATAAAAAGGAGGCATGTAGGATTGTAAGTGACCTCATACATATGGTTGTTTACATACTTTTGCGCATTATTCAAGACATTTGAATCCTGGATAGGGTATTTGTTTTCAACACGGGGAAACGTCCATTTTTATTTTTTGAATAAGCGTAGAGTAAACAGAACTTCGCGTATCAAGGAAGGAAGGGAATAAACATGCCAGCAAAGAGAAAAAAACATAGGGTGGAGCAAATAATAAAAAAAGTATATAAACGCTCCGTCTAGCACGCACTTTGCAAGCTGTGTATGCTCATTAGCAACAAATACATTATTTTTCCCTTACTTCCAATACGCTGAAACAAATATTTCCAATATCTACTAGGAAGGGCTCAAACACTTATATATCGATGATTAAAACAGACGACAGAGACTACCCAACTAGCGATCCAAAGAGCTCGATATCGCTGGAAGAAGCTAGACAATTTGGGTTTTAGCTGTATTAGTCAAATTGGTTATTGCCGCACAAGTTTGTTTTATTAATTGCGTTTCTGAAAAGTCAAGAAACGCAGCTGTCTCTATTCCTTTTTCATTATTTTCCCATTACCACTGCAAGCACATGGTTATTAAATTATAATTTCAATTAATAAACTATTTCCATTTAAAAGGGATGATTGCGAAATTAAGCATTTTTGAGAGGAAAAGGAAAAGAGGCAAAAAAAGTGGGACATTATCACATATATTTTCATCGTTGAAAAAAAAACAGAAACAAGAGAAATGCCAAGCGGATTTTATAAAGTAAAAGCAATAAACGCCCGCTCATTTTGTACTTTGAATGCAAGCTCAAAAGAAGAAAAATAAAGCAATAAGAGTTTCCTTTTGCTTTCTCAATTGCTTTTGAAAAGCTTGGCAAATAAATTCTAAAACAAGGCGGGGTCACCGTTCTTTGGAAAACTACATAAAACATGCTCACCTTTTCCCCTAGTTTTTGTTTGTTTGTTTTTCATTTCTTCATTTTTCACTTGCATTTTATTTGTTCAATTACTTATTACTCTATAACATGCTTGTCCAATTTATCGAGATGGAGGCTACTTGTCAGCTTTTAAATCTTTTTGTATTCTTATGCACGCTATTCTCTGTGTTGAAGAAGGAGCCCAAGTGGGACGTGGTTTTATTAGGGCTAGGCGTAAGTATTTGAAAAGCTACAATCCGCTTGACAGAATGTTAAAACGCATACTTATAAAAAAAATAAGCTACTACTCATGCATCCACTGCGACACACATACACGTGCACCAAATCTGTTTGTTGTATTTCTATGTCAAATAGGCTACCTTGGCATCAAGACTATTTATGATGCTTTTAAACATAAAGCTCGAAATCCTTACGTTAAATAGCATCATATTATTTGCGACAAGTATGACTACCTCATTCATAGCCTTCCAGGTCAACAGAAAAAACAACATGCTGGCAATGGTAAGCACTGTAAAGGTTGCGTCCTTAGTGCTGGAGACTAGCATGGCGCATGGTTCTTCTGTTGCTGTTTGTCTGTTGCAGCTGTCGGTCTATTTCTATCTTTCATATGCCCTGTGTACCTCAGAGCTGAAACATCAAATCCTATTGCACGCTAGAGAAACACTTCAGCTCAATGCCTTTAGGATTGTTAATGAGTGGAAAAATGAAGGTGGTGACTTTAATGGCTTTTACTCGGCTGAAGGAATGCAAACCATTCAACAGATGAGCAAGGGATTTTACTTTGACACCAGCAAGTCATTTTTTTCTATTCGTGCAGTACTAAGAATTGCAGGTTTTCCTATATTTAGCCTTATAATGGCGGGTTTTATCGTTCAAATTGCCCTGTATTGTCGATTCAAGATATATTCGCATATTCTTGCTGCATTTGCTCTAGACAACACGTCTGCCTCTTCGGCTCATATTGTTGGCCTGGCGTTTGTCTGGGCATGCCTTTTCCTTGTTGAGCCAGCCAAATCATACATTATGCAAAGGACCAGCGCACTAAAAGAAATAATAGTTGCTCTAATGACTACAAAGATTGGCACATTGTTTTCTACTTACAACAGCAGCGACCTCAATCCAAGACTGGCACATACGACGCAAGGAAGAAACATGCAAGAGTTTAGCAGCGCACTGGAAAACCTGATTAATATTTGTACAATGACAATATTCCAGATGTTTAATATTGTAATAGTGTCCCGCAGGATAGGATGGCTCTCATTAATCCCAATCTCTTTTACCACCATCCATACAACCTTGTTAAATATGACAAGAATGCATATCCAAATGCAGTCCATAAATAGGGCCAACTGCAAAAAGCCTGACTTCCATAAAGAAGTTGACTCAGTGATCAAGCACATGAGAGCCATCAAGATATATGGTCTTGAATATATCTTTGATCTGGAGCCCTTCTGCATGTATGTGTCTCAGCAGAGCAGCATGTTTATGGCTGCTATTAATTTTATGCTAGATGTCCTGAACGTCATTGGGTCCCAGATCACATCCATTTTGGCCTTTTCATTGGCCATGGATTCTGGTGATGAAATGACATATGTTGAAGTGGCCATGACCATAAATGCCCTGGATTCACTGATTGCCTACACAAAATGCTTTGCAAGCGTTTCTCGCTCAATCAGTCAGATTAGAGAGCTAGAAGAAATAATAATGACTGTTATTGGATGTTCCAACACAAAGTATATTACTCGCAAGAACAGCAACTGTGTTATTCAGAGTGATAATAATAAGGCTACTGCTGCTATCATAATGGACAATTGCAAGTTTGCATGGAACAAAACCAAGTTTGTCATGCCACCCATCTCGCTGACCATAAACAAAAGCGAATTTATTACAGTAGTAGGAAAGGTAGGCAGTGGAAAGTCGTCCCTTTTGTCTGCTATATGCGCAGAAATGCCTTTGCTAGGTGGCAATGGCTGTGTATATGGAAGCATTGGGTATGTCAGCCAAAGGCCATGGATAATGAATGCAACATTTAGAGACAATGTTCTTTTGGGTAGCCCATTCGACCAGGACCTTTATGGAAAGGTTATTAATGCATGTGCATTAAATGAGGACTTGGATCAACTTCCAGCGGGAGATATGACAGAAATAGGCAAGCAAGGCATAAATATTTCTGGTGGTCAAAAGGCACGCTTGGCCCTAGCAAGGTAAGGCAGAAAATCTAATGGATTTTTATATAATTTCAAGGGAAAAATATGTATAAATAATTGCAGCGTCAAAGAGCATTGCTCATATATGTAATTTTCATGCTAACTAAAGCAATTGCAATTTTATTTTTAACTGCATGTAGGGCTCTTTATTCGCAAGCAGATATTTATGTGCTTGATGATATACTGTCTGCAGTCGATGCCAATGTGGAAAGACACTTGATTGAAAATCTGTTTTCCAAAGATGGCATGCTAAGATCAAAAACATGTATTCTTGTAACCCATGCACATTATATCTTGCCCTTGAGTAACAGGACAATATATATGCAAGATGGCAAAATGGGGTTCAAGGCTCAAGAGAATATTGGCTTTGAGAATATGAAGATTGTGCCAAAGTCTGAGCAAGTGACATTTAGCATGAAGGATAGCAGATATAGTGCCGAGGCTGGGAAGTTTACAATTAATCCAGAGTTGGAGGGCAGTAAGTTTAAGGATAATCTGCTGCTAAGGCTGTTTAAAATTAGTGGATACTTTAATGTTGCTGTGTCCATTGGATTCCAACTCTTCAGTGCATATCTTATATACTTTATTGAAAACAAGCGTATGGATCTAATAGCCAAAAACAGCCAGACAATGAGCCTTTCAGCACTTCAGAGCTTTTTGCTTTTAAATGCCATTGTCAATGTGGCACAGCTTTTAATTAACAGCCTAAGTTCGTTGGTATGCAAGAGATTCTGGTCTGACTCTGCCACTAAAAACCTGCAGGATACACTTATTAAAACACTATTATTTACATCTCTACCAGAATATGAGCGCTTGTCTAGCAGTACCATCATGCAGATACTCAAGCTGGATATATTTTATTTGGCATCTGTTCTGCCTGAGGCTCTATGTAATCATGGGCTCAAAGCTTTTAGGGCTTTTTATACATTGCTCCAGATACTGAAGAGGTCACCCTATGTCCTTGTATTGGCACTGCCAATAATAGTGGCACTTAAAAGATTTTCATCTCAGCTAACCAAAGCCACAGACAGGCTGCAGAATGCAGTTATTCACTCCAAAAAGAACCTTGGCTTAGTTTCCAGTGAGATGAACCATGGAGGTGAGATTTTACGCATCCATAGGAGACTTGAGTATTTTAGTGATAAGCTTCTTCAAACACATGTTCTCTCATTATATGTTGAGAGAGCATTCAAGCAAGTAAAAAACATCCAGTCATTTGTCAACCAGGTTTCAGGGGAGCTGCTACAGCTAGTTACTCTTGCTTGTACAATCTGGATACACTCAAGAAAACCAGAGGCAATTGGCCCTGGTGATGTTGATCTGCTCATAAATTTCTGCAGCAAGGTTTTGAAAGAAATACCAGCATTAAAGTTTGACAGCTCAGAACTTGATGCACATATGCCATATCTGTTGCGCTTTTTTACCTATGCAGAGACACTCAAACAAGAGGCACCACATTTTATTGATGAAACCAAGCCCCCATTGTCATGGCCCAGCGGAGGGCATATTGAGTTTAAAAGCTATCAAATGAGATATCGAGAGGGTCTTGATATAGTGCTAAAAGGAGTTTCTTTTGAGATTGAAGCCAGGCAGAAGATTGGTGTCGTTGGTAGAACTGGTGCTGGTAAAAGCTCACTTACATATGCCCTAATGCGCATTGTAGAGCCAGCTGCTGGCACAATATCCATTGATGGCATTGATATCACTACAATTGGACTAAGCACACTTAGATCTCAAATAAGCATTGTTCCTCAAGATCCTGTGCTATTTGAAGGAACCATTCGGGATAACCTAGATCCAAAAAGAGAATTCACTGATGATGAGATCTGGACAGCAGTCAACAAAGCCCACATAGGGGATCTGTTGGAAACACCAACTGCTGAACATGTGCCAAGCAGTGGTAATAGTAAAGCTGCATTTGCTGCAACTACAGGGCCATGGGTTAAAAAAGTTGGATTGGAAAAGTGGGTTTATGCTGATGGAAAGAACTTTAGTGTTGGCCAAAGGCAGCTCATTAGTCTTTGCAGGGCACTTCTATGGCAGAGACCAATTCTTATCCTGGATGAGGCCACAGCCAACATTGACATGGCCACAGACAAGATCATGCAGCAGGTTGTTCAGACAGAGTTCCAGTCAAGCACAGTCATAACCATTGCACACAGACTCGACACTGTTATGAACAGTGACAAGATCTTGGTAATTGACAATGGAAAAGTAGCCGAATATGACGCCCCAAGCAATCTCTTGGCCCAAAGGGATAGCCAATTTGCAAAGCTACTGGAGAACATGAATTTCAACAAGAGCAATGCTCAATAGCAAGTTTTATTAGAAAATGTTGGAAATAGTAACATGCTCCAGTCAAATATAATTGTAATAAATGAGTGGGATAATGCTAAAAACACTATGGCCATGATAATTGTCCATAAAATTCTGCATAAATTATTTTTGCACAGGTAATCTTCTATTAAGATTCGGAGTCTTTTCAAAGCTAATCTAGCAGACTTTGACCAAAGACTGCGAATCTTTCCTCAGAAATAAAAGACTCGTAATCTTTGGTCAAAGATTTATTGAAAAAAGATTTGCTCATTAAAATAATAAAAATTTAGTAGGTATTGTTGCATTCTCGGGTTGACTGGTGAAAAGGAGCAGCCAGCCAAAGCTGCAGAGCCGGTTAAGAACCTGACGGCCACTATTCAGAAACCATGCATGTTTATTGCAGTCATGATGGGCGCTGATCAGCACTAATATGAACACCCACAGATCAATGCTATCATGAATGTGCCCTTTGTGTTTTCGGTCTCTGCAACAGCAAGCCATTGTAGGGTATCACAGAGGAGCACTATGACGGCGCTTTCCCCATGCCAAACCCCTTTTATTGAAGAAATCTTTTCCTATAAATTGTCTCGATTCCAGCACATTTAGCAAATGGAATCTTCATCAATAAATTCTTTCTTAACATTTATAGTTACATTTTAGCTACCGTTTATTACTTGCCACCTCTCTTTGGCAACAACACAACATTATAAAGAAATTTGCAGATTTATTTAAATGCTAAGGATTTCTGGCCTCAGAGGCCACACAGCCTTAGTTTAAATATGTGGAAACAAGTCAAATGAACGAGTAAAATGTAAGCAAGCACGTTGTTATGCTGTCTAAAAAGGTGTCAATACTTTTTTGTAGGCAGCATAGCAAGCTTGAACTTGTACTATAGAATCTGCTGCAAAGGGCATAAATCGTATCTAATTATGCTGATCATGGCCTCTGGGGCCTGTCACTTGATCATTGCTGGCATCAGTGTATGTAGGACCATGGTCTCTCAGTCCACCTTCAGCTATGTGCAACGGCACTAATCCATAAAATGTATTGTAACTATGCTCCCCCATCTCAGTTTGGATAGATCGTTCACATCAGCAAATGGGCCTTCAAACTTTTTGGTGTCACCTGTTAGTAGAGTTTCAGCATTAAATACCTTAAATACACATTTTAAATGATCCATTAGTTGTTTAAATTCTCCTAGAACTATATTATGGCTATAGAATCCTTTGTCATAATGCAAATAATAGAAACAGCTACTTCCAGGGGCCACAAATGTAATACCTTCAAAATTAGTGCAGAGATTGGCAAATTTCTTAAAGACCCGACTATCATGGAATTGTCCATAATGTGCAGAATAAACAAATCTATTTCGCAGTAGGTAAGATTGTTGAGAAATGGAAATCATAGCTAAAATAATCTTTGAAGGTGCTGTCAGAAAAAAAGTAGGTAAGTGGGTGACATTTAATAAACCACTAAGAATCAAGCAGTGTATTTATACTTGACAGAGTGAACATTTAAAGTAAAGGTTTAATGGAGTTTGTTTTACACTACCAATTCTAATAGATGCACTCTAACACGCTTTTTTTCTATTAATAGCTCTTTACTTCCTTTTGGTTTTCAATCCTTTCTATTAAACAGCTATTTTCCTTTTTGCACTGATCATTCACCCTTCTTGGCAAACATCTGCCAAAGTTTTCCCCTACCATTCTTTCAAAGGAATGCCTGCTTCTTTTTTTCCTTTGTTTAGTTAATTGTCTTTCTATGACAATCACTCATTCTAAGAAGCACATCCTGGCTGAAGGTTTTATCTTCAAAAACATTTTTTCATTGTATCAGGCTATACAATTTACAATAGGGAAACTTTCCTTTTTCATTCCAGTCATCCATTCATTCAAAGGAATACCTGCTGATGCTTTTTTTTATTGAAGCAATAAGATTTTGTAGTCCAGCCTCTTCCCCTCTATTATTTACTAGATTTGTTGTCTACATGCCATTGGTTTAATAGTTTCAATCAAAAGTTTCCAAGCTTCTAGTGTACAATATTTCTATTTTCTTCCCTCTAGCCCACATCCTACTACTTTACATATATATATATATATATATATATTTGTTTATGAGGACAGTACTAGCTTTATGACTGAATAATTTAAAGTAACTTGAAATTCTAATAAGAGAACATGATAGTCATCATGGACTTAATAATATGTTAGTATATAACTAGGTACTATATAGCTTCTAAAAGTCCTATTTTTCATAGCTAAGTGATATGGAGTAATTGCAGGAGCACTGATTAACCATTAAATATTCCTTGCATTTCCAGATATACACCCTCCCTTGCTTTTTACTGCTTCCAGTGAGCTAAGATGAGTCCAAAGGCTGCCTCTGATAACCTTACTGTTATGTAGTAACACTTCTGGTCAATTATTCAACAATGAAACAATCAGCTTGGCCAGATCCAATTCCAGGCAAAACACTCTACCCCAAGCCACACGACTATAGTAATAGATCCAACGGCTTTGGATCCTTACTATCTCTTCTCTTATGCCCTTTTCAAAACCACATTTTAAGCAATGTGTTATATGAATAAATGTATTTAGAGTAAATACTACGTAATAAAGAAGACTAAATGAGTCAACCCTGAATCTAATCCAGAGGTGGGGGATAACCCCTTTTTATAGGGCTCTGATCACTGGTGTGTATTGTCATACAACACAATGCATTTGATCTTTAGTCGTATTGATTCTGACCTACAAAACTCAGCATTTTATCTCTTACTCTTTATGTGCATTTGGGCTATTTCTAGCATAAAAATGTTTTTCCAATCTATCTCTCTATTTAAACTGACAATTTGTTAAAATTACTTTTAGAATTTAATAAATCAGAACAAATTAATTCAATTATCAACCCAACTTTAAATTAGACCTTTTCTAATATTCAGCTTAAGGTTGCAGCAAAATATCTAATTTGAAAAAGATGCAAATAAATATTGGCTGCTCAGAAAGATACAAGTATCCTCCCAAATATAGGATATGCTCAGCAACAAAGACAGAACTGATTGTACTGAACAACTGTATTTTTTAAATGAGGATAGTATGTTTGAAGTGAGTCAATGAATACTTCAATGTTTATCCATTGACCATCCTTGACATTGAGAAACACCAGTGAGGTGCAATACCTTGTATAAAACTTTATAAATGTTGCGAAACCTTGTCTTTCCACAACTTTGCTTTTAAAGTCCTGTACCATCAGAGCTTGCAAACAGCAGGTGCCCAAAGAACAATCCATTTGCCTGATTTCTGCTAGTTTATTCAGCAAATGCTCCACTTTGATTAAGGACATTTCAATGGTTAAATTATCGATTTGCAACTGTTCAAGCTGAGGGCAGTGGTTGTGAGCTGAGATCATGGTGCTGAAATTGCAATACCTAAGCTGTAGCTTCTGTAGATTTGTCCAATTGGCTTTTTGCCAGTCAATCAAGTAGTCCTCTGAAAGCATGCGAAGCCAGGTAGTACAATACATATTGCCTCACTCTGCATTGAAAAATTTGTTGGACAGCTCATATAAATCTGATTCATAGTGATCATAAAGTTTAGAGTAACAGATTTCACATACAAGCAATTTCTTTTTATTAATCCCCTTCAGCATTCCCATATAGCCATATGCATCTTTTGCAATTATCTTTTTTAGTTGGTCAGAAAACTGGTATTTGGCTTTCTTTAATACAAACCATGAGGGCATTTCGCAAATTATTAGAGTCTGCAATCTCGGAAAATTTGCTTTAGACTGGTAATTTTGATGGTTATTCTGAATGCTGCTATTATACTCAACAAGCTCATCGTTTGAAAAATCTGTTGTTAATTTCAGCAAAAGTTGAGTTAATTACCCAAAATTAAACTGGGCAACATTATCATTGCTGAAAAGGTCATTCCATTTAAATGTGTATAGTAAATTATGAAGCCTCAATTCTTTCATCTTGGCATAATCTAGTCTAGGCAATACCTGTTGGGCTTCAGGATTAATCTCTAATTCTAAAGAAGTCATGTTGTCAAAGTTATAGCTGTTATGAAAGAAAGGTGTATAATACCCACAGAATAAGTTTAGCTGTTTTCTATATCTATGGAATAATTTGTGCATACCTATATTGCTTACATTGGTTATATCCATATATCCCAAATATATATTATCAATTTTTGGCACATTATTTGCGAGAAAATTAAGGAAACCCAGAAATTTGCCACATAGATCAACAACCTGTCCATTATATGCCACCTCACTTGCAATGAATCCTCCTTCTCCATATCTAAATGAAAATTGTTTGATATTACTCCAATCGGAATTGCCAGCCTGAATATACCTTTCCGGGTAATTCAAGAACTCCATGAGGTACTGGGAATTCATTACTTGCACGTGGAGATGCCTAGCCTACCTGGAATAGCCATTCGCGCTTACCAGACTAAAATTGGACTTTGCATCTTTTTTGTTACTCTGAGGATAAGCAATATAATATAATCTGCTGCAATAAACCCGCAAAGCTACTTGTCTCCAGGACGAGCATACCTTCAGGCACTTAGCTGTTGTTTTGTCTGCAAAATATTTACCATTGGTAATTACATTCCGCATTACACGGTTTAAAATGAGCAAAGGAATATTAGCAAAGTTGGCCATTGGTTGTGGAATAAGTCAAATAATGCGCCTGGCTTCAAAGAGCATAATAATTATAGAAATAAAATTCAACGTGAAGAAAAAGAAAAGAAAAAATAAAAGCATGCAATACATAATTGCTTACTTTATTAAATTTATTTTTGTCCACCTATTTGATTTCTATTTCGAGTTTTATAATGGCAAATATATATTAGCGGAAATTGCGTGGTGCTTTTTGAAAAGATAGCAGACTTGGATACCATTTTTATTTACGAATCCATTCAATTTTATCCAATCCAATTTAAAAATTAGGCAAGGGGAAGTATTGATTAGCATTTGCACACCAGCTGCCTTCCTCAAAGAAGTCATGGCAACGAAATAATTCAATTAAATAGTTAATAATAAGGTCAATAGTACATAAAAGAAAGCGAGGCATTCCGCTTACTTTATCTATGTTTAGATGTTATAACCGGCCCATAGCGCCCCAGTCAGATCGGGTATATTAAACTCGCCAGGCCCTGCACTCATTCAAAAATTGCTTTACTACCCGGGCTTCCATTAAATTCAAATTCAGGCTTTATGACAACAATGGCAAGTGAAAAAAGGCATCAGCGAGAAGCGCATACCTCATGTATGTCGTTAAACCGTGGATTGCACAGTAGAATTGGTGCAGGTGTGAACATGGTTGACAATCAGATTCATGATTTACTGAGTAACATGTTCCCGACAGTAAAAAAAAAGAAGGCGTGGGTGAGAGAAAAACAAACACACCGACACTCGCGGTTGGGGGTAGTGTGAATTTTGACATTTTCGTTTCTTTTTTACCACGCGTGTTGCCCATAAAAAATTTAATGAATGAGTGGTTGAATTTGACAAAGCGTTTCGTGTGCATTTCCTGTTTTTTTTTTCGGAAAAACTTGTAAACAAAAGACTAGATAGCAAATAAATAAGCGGCCGAGCAATTATGAAATTACGCGGATTATGCAGTGTTTTTTCAAGGTCGATTATTGTTTCTTGGGTCTTTTTTTACTACTTTGAATAGGCATCGAAGCGATCCAGTGGTTTAAACAAAATAAAACAAAAAATAATAGGCTGGATTCGCCAGGGCATTCGCCCCCCATTTTTTCTTTTTTTACTTTTCTTTCTTTGCTTTACAAAATTTTCCCAAATAGAAATATTTCACACCTACCATCTCTATTCCGTTATTTGCTTTATTCCCCCCTTTACGTCAATTGTCTCGGTATCGATTAAAAGATGATTCCTAGAAATTATCTGCTGCCGGCAGATTGGGACAACGATTTCGAAGCTCGCCAACTTCCTGGCTGTACGCATTCCTATAAGGAGTTTGTCGGAAAGCTAGAAATTTCGCCCAACGACAACAACCAGTATCGACTCTTGCGTCTGTCAAACAACATGGTCGTTGTGTGCGTGCAGGACACGGATGCAAAGCAGGCGTCTGCGGGCGTCACTGTCAACATAGGCGCTTCCTCAGACCCGCCGGAGCTTCTCGGCCTTGCTCATTTTCTAGAGCATATGCTTTTAAGGGTAAGAAAACAGACAGAATTAATTAGAAAAAAGCAGAGGACAATTGGCGTATACATGTGGATTGTATCTAAACTATGCCAAGAGACATGCATGTGCGTTTACCAATGCGCTTTTTTCTATTCTTTCAACGGCAATTTAATTGCCACTTGCTTTCTCCATTTCGCCCCTCACCTTGCACCGCGCTTATTTTTTTTGCTATTCTTTATTGCATATATTAACCTTGATGTAGGGATCCAAAAAGTATCCCGAAGAAAACGACTACAAAAAGTTTGTTTACGGCAACGCGGGCAGTTGCAATGCAGTGACTTATCCTTTCTGCACAAAGTATTTCTTCGCAGTGGACAACAGCGCTCTGGAGGGCGGACTTGACCGATTGTCACGGTTTTTTATAGACCCACTTATGGACCCCGACTGTATAGATCGCGAGCTCAATGCCATAGAGTCCGAGTTCAGGAGCAAGCTGCAGGATGACGGCAGACGGGCTTTTGTTATCCTCAAATCGGCAGCCGATCAGAGCCACTCGTTTGCAAAGTTTGGCACGGGAAACAACCAGACTCTCAGGGGCTCTGCTCAGGACCGCGGCCTCAACATACGCGATGAGATGCTTGCCTTTTACAAGCGGTTTTACTCATCTGATCTAATGAAGCTAGTTATCGTTGGAAACTACAGTCTGGACCAGATGACCCAGTGGGCGGTGTCTATGTTTTCCGAAGTCGAGAGCAAAGGAGACACAAAGATCGTCGAGACCAGCCATCCGTTTGGCCATCAGCAGCTGGGCAAGGTTCTGTGCTATGAGCCCGTTGGCGAAAAAGACAGTATTACGCTTGTATTTGCTTTGCCTGAGATTAAGCCATTTTACAAGTCCAATCCGTACAAATACGTATCGTCCCTGTTTTGCCGAGCCGACAGGGGATCGCTGCTGTCTTATCTTCAAAAGAAAGGGCTAGCGACATCTGTCAGCGCCGATGTCTACGATTGGCTGTACGATGGATTCAATGTTTTTATAGTCAAGGTCTGGGCTACGCCGGCCGGAATTATTCAGAGGGGGCGGATTACAGAGGCCGTGTTTGCGTACATCAAAATGCTCACTTGCACCGGTCCGCAGCAGCAGTATTACAGCGAGATCAAGGCGATTTCAGACTCCAACTATCGCGTCTTCAAAAAGAGAAAGGCCAGGGATCTTCGGAGCTATATCGAGAATGGCATTCACAACGACTATATTCAGCCAGAGCACATTGTCTACAAGAGCAGCCCCATTGGCGACTTTGAGCCCCATTTGATCGTCCAGCTATTGCAGTATCTTGTGCCAACCAACTACATGCTTTTGATCCAGTCCAGGAACCACAAGGACGTCGTATGCGATAGGGAGGAGAGATTCTATGGCATAAAGTACAGAATTGACGACCTGCCGCTTGGACTGACAAGCGAAATGACCATTGCCGATTCGCTCGTTGCTCACTTCCATATGCCTGCTCCAAATGCCTATCTGCCGGAAAATCTGCATGTGGAAAAGTCCAAGGATACGTCGGAGACTGCTGTTGCCGACGTGCCCGCCTTGCTTACGATGAATGGCCTAATGGAGGTCTGGTTTAAGCGCGATGACCAGTTCTTTGTGCCGCAAGGATCCATCAAACTGAGCTTCGACATCCCAGAGATCCTTCACTCTGCTCGCGAGCTGGCGCTTGCTGTCCTTTACACATGGTACATTAGCGATTTCCTGAGGAACGAGCTAGACAGCGCGACGTGCGCCGGGCTGAGCTTTAATGTTAAACAAGAGGAGGAAAGGTTGCTCGTTTCCGTTTCTGGGTTTAACGACAAGCTTTCGGCGCTTTTGCTGGATATTTTGGCCAGGATGAAGACACATTCGGCTGATTCGTGTCTGTTTGGAATGTGCAAGAAGAAGCTTGTAGACGGATATGCAAATATGGTCTACAACAAGCCGGTGATGCAGGCGATTTATTACACAAACTACCTCAACAGAACCCCTAACTGGGATTACAGTACTGTTGCCAAGGAGCTCGACTCGCTGACGATTGACGACATGCAAGGCTTTATTGACCGCATGTTTAATTTCACGTATGTGAAGATGATAATGGCCGGCAACTTTTACGAAGGGGACGCTCTGGACACGGCAAAGCGGATCAAAGAGATATTGAATCCCGAGCCACTGCGCGTTTTTCAAAGAGGAGGACCGCTCTTTCATAATTTTGACAAGGGCCACTTTGTTCTAACGCCTTCTGTTCCAGACAAGGATTGCAAGGACAACGCCATCATCTGCCAGATCCAGTGCAACAGCGGCTTGGACAGAACGCAAACCTGCATTCGCGTTTTGCTGGCCAAGATACTCTACGAGCCTTTCTTTGATCAGCTTCGCACCAAGGAGCAGCTTGGATACTTGGTAAGCACAAGGGAGATGAGTTTCAGACAGGCCAAGGGGAAGATTAGCTTTGAGATCCAGAGCAGCTTTAATCCCGCGTATCTGACACTGCGCATAAACCACTTCCTGCATAATTTCAGACAAACGCTCGTAGAATACGAAGACGCCAGATTGGTCAGAACCATCGAATCGATTGTTGAGACGTGGAGGGAAAACCACAAGTCTATTTCCGACGAAGCAGGCGCGCATTGGAGCCATATCGTCGGCGGCGACTATACATTCAACTATAACAGGGACAACGTGGATATTATGGCCAAGCTTACTAAAAAGGATCTGATTGAATTCTGGGACGAACATATTAATCCTACGACATCGCCTGGGTATTCGCGCATCGACTATCAGCTGTGGTCTTGCGCGGCCTACAAGCCGACGGTAGAAGAGATGTCAGAGTTTTCGCTTGAGGCTATTGCGGCACACGGGTTTCTGCACCAGGAAGGGCTGGCCGATATCTCGGTTTCACAGGTCGCAGGCGTGATCGATGCGGCTGACAAATCTGCTACTTCCAACGAGCTAATTAATGCAATCAGGGGGCTTTGTCGAGAAACTTTGGGTGTCGACAAGATATTCGAAGAGATAAGTGACGTAAAATCTAAGGCGAGAGCGGCTTTGGAAATGGCATTGGACAGAAAGAAAAACGCGGCTATGTATCCGTTAGCAAAGGTCGCAGAGTTTGAGGAAGTTGGAATGCGTCGGATGCCTGCCAACAGCTGGCTAATAGAAGACATCGAGGCCTTCAAGGCAACGCAGCCCCTAAGCAAGCCAACCGTGCCAACCCGCATACTTGTCCCCAAATACGAGATGTAATCATGGCAAATTTTTTTCCTTTGCTCGGTTTTCCTTTCAGTTTTAACTACTTTTTTGTTTGTTGTCAACATAATTTCGATGGGAAAAAATATGCAATAGCTTGCCACATCGAGAAATGACAAAAACAAATGCAAGCTGTGCAGCTTATGCATGTGTGCAAAGACTGTTTCTATCGACAAAAGAAGGAAATTTCAAAGAGAAATAAAAATTGACATTTGAGTTTTATTTCCTTTTTCTATTTATTAGAAAGCGCACATTGATATGCAGCCCATGTTCGCGTGGCGTTCTTTGTATGATTTCCTATACCTAGTCTGTTTCTTAATGTTCAATTTTAGACAAAAAAAATGGCCAAAGAGATCGAACTGACAAATCAAACACTAGATGCCACATTTGCAGGTGGCTCATGTTTCCTTTTTATTGTAGCAATACAATTACTAGCTGGATTTCTGTATAAATAGCTTCAGCGACATCTGCATTTTTGAATCTTGTGTCCAATATCTTCATTGCAAAATTTTTTCTCTTACTCTTTACAACATAATTTTCCCCTTGCATCAGAGCGAAAGCTAATACACCTCTTCATTCTCTCCCTTTTTTTCTAAACATGAGCTATTTCGTTGCCGATTCACTTGCTTTGTCTCTTTCGCCTTCTGGAATCTGGAAGCCCAGTACACCTTCCGAGTCTCAGATAGAAAATATCGACAACATCTAAGATTATTCGCATGCTTTTTTTTTCATTTCGGCATACTGCCTTGATAAAGGCTATAATGCATGGTTCGACTCTTGGTACAACTCATAGATAGTCGCTTTTTTATGTTTGTTTGTTTGTTTTTCCTCAGTTCATGAAGAAATAAATAATCGATAGAAAAATTAATAATGAATAATAATGGTTATTGTTAAGCTTTTGTGAATAGATTCTCAAGGCGCTCGATAATTAGTGCGTAGCTTTGGTCTTGAGCCAGCTGGTCGAATCCGGCAATCAACTGATGACGATAGTTTGCATTAGACTCTACAACAGACAGCCTGGGGCATCCTGCCGCCAAAAGCGCCAATGTCTGGCATGTGCTTTCAACATACAGTGCGTGGCCATAGTGTATAAATAGCTTTGCGAGAAACCTGCTCAGAGGATATCTATCGGACTGAACATGTCGGATCAAATCCTTGTCATCTATACCGCCGATAGACGGTCGATCCCTTATTGGGCAGCAGCGGAAATCTTCTATGAGCGGTGTGTTGGCAAGTATTCTGGCAATATCACCAAACGACATGTTATACATTTGAAAATCCAGCCGTTGTATGTTGGCAAATGCTCGGGATTCGGCCAACAGGTCTACGATCTTTTTCTCGTATTTGAAGAAACTAAGGGTCAGCTTGCGCAAGCAATGAAGTTTTTGGATTAATAAGTCCAGATATTCCACTGCCTCGCTGCTGTCGATATAGCGCGAGTATGACCCAAATAGCTGAGATCTAGTAAACTTGAATTCGATGGATAGATGCTCAAGCAGACGCAAAGCGCATGCCTCAAACAAGTTCTCTTTAGAGACCCGATTTACTAGCTCGTGACGTACGCTGAAGCCCGTGTCTTTGAGCGTCTTGTTTTCATTGAAAAATATGCTTGAAAGAGCCGGGTAGGAGCCATCCAGACGAATCGACTCGAGCTTTGGGAAATGGCAGACGTGCTCTCTGACTGGTTGCGAAACCAAATGGTCGTTGCAGTACAAGGTCAGCTTCTTCAAGCTAGGATATATAATAGGCTCGTCGCTGTTGTCTTCGTGGTAAAACAGCCTATTCACGCATGCGTCAGCCATGCCTATTATTACCAGCCTTTGAAGCGTCTTTGCGTTGATTCTAATAATCTCCAGACCCATCTCGCTATCCCTGCTGGCGTAGGAAAGGGCTGCGAGGCCAGAAAAGGCATCGGGAACATAGCGTCCAATTGCTTTGGGATTCATGTATCCATACAGCGATACGTCGCTCATCCCCTTGGCAAGCTTGAGTATCACGTTGCTAAACGTCGAGTCATCGTCCAGACCCTCCGTTTTTGTATAAATCGACTCCCACTGTACTGAGACCCCCTTGATATTTGGTGCAATTTGTCTTATGTAATTGAAAAACTCGAGGATATTCTGCACAAAGTAGCTCATTTCCTCCGACGTGCTTATGCGGCTGTCGTTCAGAATGTGTCCGCGACAATCAAAGTCGATATCAAGCGTCCTAGCCGATGTCAGCAAAAGAGCGGCGTAGCCAGAGTCGAGAAAGCACTGCATAAAGCTGGGTTCGCTGAGAACCTGGGAATACTGAAACTTGAACTTTATCGCTTTGACCAAGTTATCTAAAGGAAACTGCGGGTGTCCTAGAATATCTGACCAATGCTGTAGATCCAAAGAGAAGCGGCCTTTGTTGCCAGACTCGGAATGCTCGTCCGCGGGCTTGTATTCCACAAGTAAATTTGTGCATCTTTGTTTCTTGTAAACCTCGCGCCAGATATGGCAGCTGTGGGCAAAGGCCAGCTTGACCTGCTTTTTGGTGTCGAAGCGGTCGTGATATGTCGTCAAGACATACCTTACTATGGCTTCTACGATATGCAGCGGCAAAAGCTGAAAAGACGATAGGCTCAGTATCATTGGTTTGAGTGCCGACTGGGCCAGAACAAAATATTTAAAAAGGGGAAAAAATTTACGGCAAGGAAAGGAAAATAAAGATAAGAGCTATATTGCAATTATTTTTTGAGCAAGTGCTTTTTCATTGTTACATGCGCTCTGATTGCAACTATCGGATTTTGGGGCATGTTGTTAATATAAAAATAATGGCATCGCTTGTCTGGCCTACATTTGGCAGCATTTGGTTGCATATATTAAAAAGATGATCCAAGGTCTGTCTCTATTGAAGAAGCAAAAAAAAACAACGATCCAACGCTAAATGTTCACCAGTGCAGTAATCTGATCCTGGGTTGGCGGCTTGATAGGACCATTGCTCTTGCTGTTAGAACATTTGGACAGCCAAGGATTTGAAGATTCCGTGCATTGCGTAGTTGGTTGCATATGTAATTGCAAGTAAAGATAAAGAAAATTAGAAAAGAAGGACTACAAAAATACTGGAGTGCGCATTTTATCGATACCAGCAATCACCTAACATTTTTCCACCTACTTGTTTATATATGGCGACATTACGCTGTGGTTTAACATGTATGGTAATTTATTTTTAAGCAAAGAAAATGCTGAATTTCCAATGTGAAAAATGACAGCAATTATTTTTTTGAATAACAATAACGACATGTCTTTATTCAGTGAGCTATATAAAAACCCCTGCTTCGCATATCTCGCAATAAAAAGGCTAAAACGCATGAAGGCAATAAAAATGTACAAGTGCAGCAGTACTGCACGCGTGAGTAAATGTAAAAGGCACTTGTTGCATGATGTATTGTTGCTTAACCGGGCACTTTTATACCAATTCAAAAGAAAATAAATAAACAAATAAACAACTACGCGTTAATTTTTTTGCCCTGGTAAATATCACAGTGCGCTTTTTATTGCTGTTGTTTCTTGCACAAAGATTGCAGCACGCAATTGGACAAGTTGGCAAAAAAGATACATAAAGCTAATTAATGGCAAACATCCCGATCATCTACCCAGTACCGCCATCACTCTGTTTTAGGGCTATGCTCGGATGTCGGCGTAACCACAGCAGTAGTGCTGTTCGCAGACGAATCGCTTAAAGACACTGCCGCCGCCGCCGCAGCAGCAGCAGCCGTCACATCCTCGGCAATTCGGGTTTTATAAAACAGCTCAAGCTCGCTCATAGCGCTGTCAAAGGACCCGTAAAGCTTCATATAATTGCGGATCCACTTTGAAAGCTTACTGACATTCCACGGAAGCGCAAACCTTGATTCCAGCATAATAACTGCGCCCCAATCACTCCTATGACGGAGACAGCGACCCAGCGCCTGGTTTATCGCGCGGAACGCCTGGATTTCATACCACAATGCACCATTAAGCATATTTGTCTCTGGAGTGGCCATCTGATGCTGATACTGCAGGGATGCCCGTGAATCATTGTACTCTCTTTTCAAAGACACCTTGACATCCTTGAACGCCGGATATGGAATCCCAATGTTGACCACTGTGCGACAGAAATGGTCGGAGAAATCAATGCCCTCGGATACTTTGCCGCGGTACACGGCAAACATTATTGCCCCCCGAGATAGGGGCTCGCCAGGAACCCTGTCTTTCTCCAGTGAGCCGCGGTAGGCCTTCAGTAGCTTTTCGAACTGCTCTTTGGATCCTCCCTGTGGCTCGACAAATACGTGTTTGTGCGACTGAAGGGTATCGAGCAGTCCCGTGGCGCTCCAGCGAGCAAACAATTTGTTCAGCAAAGAGTACGAGGGCGCAAACACCAGCATTCCATCGGGACAGCTGGCCGCTATGCTGCAGAGGGCCTTTCCAACGTCGTCCTGAAACTCTAGCATATTGAACGTCTGGTACTTGGCTTCCAAACGCGTGCCCAAGGGTCCGTATTCAATGGCCATGGCGGCAAAGCGCGAGGGATCGATGACGTGGTTTGCCTCAAGGGTGCTGGAAAACACCATTTGCAGCTCGGACGCGTAGCTGCTCAATGGAGAAAGCGTGCCGCTGGTCAGAACAACAGAGCGAGTCAGAGAGGATATTTCCGAGAAAACGATGCCGGGATTCAGCGCCCAAAAGGCCAAAACGTTGATGTACTCGGGAATGCTTTGTGGAGCCAGGCTGACTCGCTTGCGCTTTCCCTTTGGCGGCGCCTGGGCGGCAGTAATGGCTTTGCGCCGTATTTTGGCAACGCGGTAGTCGTGGTAGAACGGACTTTCGGGACTGCTCATAAGCCTCAGCACTCGTAACAACCCCCCTATAACGCGCATGGAGCCCTGCGACAAGTGCTTTTTGCGCTTCTTCCACCTGCTATTCTCATCTTGTTCGCCGTCGTTGTTAACGTTGTCTTTAATTGGCTCAGTGGGGTTGTTATGAGCAGGGGACATATCGGATGCATCAGCGCTGTCTTTGTCCAAGCGCTGCTGCTTCATAAAGTCTTCCAGCTCGGCGTAGACAAGATCGAGACGAGCAATAAACGCCGGCGTTATCACCAAACGACCAAACAGGTCCTGCACGGATTCGTTGGGCTTAGGCCACACGGCTGTCAGAGCATCGAACTCCTGATAATCGTATTCGTCGGAGTCGTCCTGGAGCCAGTTGGCAAGTCCCTCGGCAAAGGTGCCTACAAACTGATGCGCGCCGGGCAAAAGGCCGTCTCTGCTAAGCGTCTGACATTCGCCGACCAGCACTCCCAACTGCTGGTCCGTAATTTCCATTGACCCGGCTTCCCGCGCGGCATTCTCGACATTGTGGCCCTCATCCAGGATCACGATGTTGTCGCGTAAGCTGATCCCAGCTGCCTCTCTGACACCCGGATCAAGGATATAGTTATAGGGGCAAAACACCAGGTCTGCGGTCGCGGCTAGGTCGCGCGCAGCATAGTACGGACAGGCAAATAGGCGTTTGCCCAGACCAACGATGTCCTCGATGTCCCAGATCTCCAGGTCCCCGCCAGGCCGCAATCGCGAATGCGCAGCCAGCCGGTGATACTGCTTGTACGGCCCACACTTCTCGTCATCCACCAGGTTGCGGCACTCGTCGTCGATTGCCCCTGATGTAAGTGCCTCGCGATTAATGCACGTTTGCGTCCTGCTGCCCAGCACCGCCGTCTGCATGCGATACGCCGACTTTCTGCGCAGCTCATCGATTAGCTGCGACACCTGCTTGTGCGTACGCGACCCAAAGTATATCCTCGGCGTGTTCTGCAAGTAGTTGTTGTCCTGGAACTCCTTGAGCACATCTATGTCCTTCTGCGTCAGCCCTCGAGGAATGCTGATTTCGGATGCCTGGACAATGTAGCTGACCGTGCTCGGCAGCTTTAACAGGGCAATTATTACTTGGCCCTCGATGGATAGGTCGCTTTTGGATCTTTTCTCCGCAGCAGATATGTCTGATTGTTGTTGCGACGAAGACCCTTGGCTTGACTTTTTCTTCTTTGCCAAGGTCTTTGTGGACACAAAGTCAGAGTCGCTATCGGAATCGCGGCTGGCGTCGGCGTCGGATTCAGTGTCGTCGGTGGTCTTATTCGCATGCTCCGCACCGGTTGCGGCGCCTTTATCGGCTCCGCCGGCGTCTAGTGGCTTGTATATAAACCTGTCGAACAGGTTCTCGACGTTCCTCTTGCGAAAGTCGGGCACTCCTTTGGCATCCAGAACCGGCTTTACATCGCCAGTGCCATGCACGGCAGCGACAGCATCCGGGTCAGGTTTTATGCGTAAACTTTGCTCTCCAGACAAACCCATCGCATCCGGGTCGGCCTTGATGCCATCAGACTGCACCTCGATATCATTACGTTTAGGCATGTCGTCGCGATCCTCTTTCGCCAAGTCGCTGTCGTAATTTGGCAAATCCGGGACAATAGCGCCGCCAGCAACGTACCTGCGAATGATCTGGCGGACAGTAGCGATCTGCTTTTTATTCTTTGCGCGGTAGTCGCGCTGCCATGCCAATGCTGCGCAGAGCAGGGCCAGCGATTTTCCCGACCCCGTCGGGCTTTCGATCATGGTGTTTTTCGACTGACTCAGTGCCCGGATCATATGGTTCATCATCCCCAGCTGCGACGGATACGGCTTGAACGGGAAGTGCACTTGCACGCCGCCTATAAAATATGTCTGGTGGTTTAGGTCGGTGGCAATTCGGACGGTCTCGGAGGGGACTGCTGCGGCGCCTTTCGAGGCCTGTTTCTTGCCGTCGGTCTTGTGTGCACGCCACGAGCTGCCTTTGTGGTCAGAGGACATAGTGGGTATAGGGGTGTGGTCAAGCAAAGGAGAAGGTGCTGCAATGCGCAGCTTTTTTATTAATTGCAAATATAAAAAATAAAAAGTTCCAAATAAGGCACGGAATAAATATAATGGCGGTCGGTATAGAAAGTGGCCCCTTCCTCTTTATTTTTCTCTAGCGGCTATTTTGCCTGGTGGGCTTTTGGTTGATTAGATTTGGATTTGACGTGGGGCGCTTGGATCACACAACCAATCAGGGCCACCCTGGTTACGAGACGCACTACGGTGGCCGAGGGACAGGTTCCCTCACGAAGATCAACGAGGATCAAGCGGAAGACCAAGAAGGGATTCTCTTTGTCACCCAAGTTCTTATTAATTATATATATATATATATTATTCTTATAACGTAAGGTCTGCGTTTTCTATCCTGCAACGGATTATAATTATTCAAATTTTTTCTAAATGAAATATCGAAGAAAACCAAAAATGTATCTAAAATTTTCATTCAAACAACAAAAACCAATTAGCCGCTGGATGTTATAAATTAAACATCTATCATCCTCGCGGGCATATACGCTGTTTTATTTTTTAAATTAAAGGCTCAGTCGCGTGGAGCCCTTTTCTGTTTTGTAATTGTTTACCAGGCACAATTCGCTCAGTCGGGGATATCTCCACTGGTGCTTTTCTATAAACTGCTGTATTCTGTCCGTAAGCCGTGGCCCACCGCCTAATTTTTCAATAGAGCGAGCAAAAAGTATCAGATGGCAGATACAGTCAACCAGGCCCTCCTTTGAGTTCGACGCTGGGTTGCCAAACACATAGACATTTCTAACGCTGATTCTCCTGGAATACTCCTCATCGATGTCAAAGATGTCGGGGATCTGGGTGAATCTTAGATTGGATATGGTAAGCCCCATGAGACTTGGTGTGCGCAGTATCAGATTGATTAGGACTTCGTAGTCGATTCCGGAGACACCTAGGTCGGTCAGATTGGTCCATTGAACGTTTCTCGGGTCCATCTGTAGCTGCGTAAACGATATGTCGAGCAATGCATACTGGGTTATATCTACTTTTCCAAGCAAAAAGTTGGTTTCGTGGTAGAATCCCTGCATTGAATCCCCCAGTGGCGGCTTCATTTCGCAGTGCAGCTTTCCTATAGACTTGACATTGCTGTTACTAAATGCCGAATGGCTGCAGGAATTATCGGTGTATATCAGCTTTCCAATGTGCTTGGAAAATACGTCGTTGAAGCTTATGTCGGACAGTTCGGGTTTTCCGTTGACATGCAGGCTTTTGAGCTTTGGGAAATACACCTTTCTCGGGTAATCGGGGTTGCCTTCCAGCCGCCAGTCGCTGGGATCCTTGTCTAGCTTGACGCGGTTTGAATTCAGCATAAACGCGACCTTGAGGCAGTAGAGCTCTGGAAACACAATATTCTCTTGCGAATCTCGCTCAGTTTGGAAAAACGACCACGAAAAGCTCGGCGGCACCTGGCTCAGCTGAAGGGATTTCAGCGACCTGCTGTATATCCTCGGAAGCATCTGCAAATTCTTGTTGTCAAAGCTGATGTTCAGGCTGGTGAGGTTGGCAGACGACAGATCCCCAATCATGGTTCCCAATGTATTGTCGATGCTGCGGATTCCCTTAGAGTACTGCGCCTGCAGCCGGTCGAAAAAGACTCCCGTTATTCGGTCAAGCGACGAGCCGCGCAGAAAAAGGCACTCTACATTGGGTATCGCATGCTCCATGAACCGAGCCACCAGAAGCATTCTCTGCTGATTGTCCCTTTGTCCGATGCCCGTCTTTATCTCGACTCCTGTAGTTGGACTGACTGTGGCTCCCAAAGTGGATGTGAATCTTAGCATCTTCACGCCTGTCCAGAACAACATGTCCTCGCGGTATATCACCAGGAGCGTTGACAAGAATAGGTTGAAATGTGCAGGGGTCAGCATGTATATCAATGCCTCCTTTGCGTATTTTTGCATACCCAGGCTTCTTATTAGCTGTATGTTGGTGGCTATGACTCCGTCGAACCCGCTGGCAAGAATTTGGTCGGCACTTGTCGCCTGTACTTTGACTTGGCTGTTGCGGCTTTGGAAGATGATGTCCTTGTACACCATCGGCATGCCTATTTCCCGCCATTGCTTGCAGACGCCCAGCAAGGACAGCCTTGCCTTCCATTGCCGATAGTCGGCAATTCTCTGGATAGTTGCATAGTTTAGAATGTTTTCTACGACAAGAAAGGGCAGATGGTTATGCGCAGATACCACGGTGGACATGGCCAAGTAGGATAATATAGATGTATAACAAGCGTATAGTGTATGCGAGTGAGAATGTGTATTTTTGAAACCAAAATTATACGAGCGAGTAGTAGGGGATGAGAAAAAAAAGACAAGTATTTTTCTTCCCTAAAATCTGCGTTTCATCTCTTTCCTTTTATTTTCTTCAAACTACAGCAAAAAAAAAAAAAAACAAAAAGTCTCCGCGGTAGCTAAAAGGAAAATTCAAAGAAAATATTGTTGGGCGCGCTTTCTTTATTTTTTTCTTGGCAACTTTGCGCGCTTTGTAAATATATTAAAATTTAAAAGTGGGAACACCCTTTGTAATAATTTTATAGAGCTCTTTTAAATACTTTTAGTGTCATTGTTTTCCTTGGTGACTAGAAACAATCAAACTATTATCAATGCACGTGCGAGGTATTTGATTCGACCCACAAGCGGCGTTTGAAAAAATTCGTCGTGTTGGTGATTAGATTTTTTCCGACGCGTTGCTTGATATTCATGTCATAAAGACTGCTTTTTTTCTATTAGTTTTATGCTAAACAGTGCCTTATTTTCTCTCTACTTTATACTGTTAGAGAGCAAGTTTAATGGCTCTTTATTATTAATATTACTGTTTGTTTTCAGGTTTTTAGTTGCCATAGCATACAAAAACAAGACATACAGCAACAGCTTTCTTTTTTTTTTGCCCAGTCTAAAAGGAATAATTTGTTCTTGATTTATTAAAAGCCCTTTTTTATTTTTCAAACACCAATCTTTGGCTTTTGCAGAAATACTGATTACAATAAAAAAAGTCGGGGCGGACGGAAGCAACCTGGAAATAATATCCGAGCAATGCAGGGCAGTACCGTTACCGTTCAGAGACAGCGACTGGCATCGATAAATGGTTCGCCGCACAGCAGCAAGCAGCATGCATCTGCAGGCGCAGGGCGTACGCGTCCATCGGCACAAGCAGAGAGCAACAATAAGCAGGGCAGCGCAGCGGTGTCGATGAACATTAACCCAGCGGTGAGCGCACAGCTTGACAGCATGCTTCCGGGCCAAGATGGATATATAACGGAAGAGCATATGAGTTATCTGTCGGGGGGGCCGTTCAATAGGTTTGCGTTGGCGTTGAAGTCGGGGCTTGATAATGAGATTGACTGGGCGTGTGCGCGCTTAGTGCCGGCGACGCACCTGGCTAATGAGCAATGGTCGCTGACGCAGTATGCGCCGTCGTTGTTGGAGGCTATTTTGATAGTGTTGGAGAGGTCGAGGAAAGAGCTTCAGGCGGCGATGGCGGCGAAGAACAACAAGTATGTCCGGTCGGCTATTGACAGGGACATAAGGCAGTTGGTTTTGGGCGACTCCGGGTTGCAGATGGTCAGCGTGCGGGCGGTGGAGCGCACGGGGCTTCTGGCCACGGCGCTTTTCAATATCTCGCAGGTTGGCGACGGGCCGTCGTTGATGGCGCAGGATCCAAGGATCATGATTGAGATTACACACTGGATGCACGCGTTCCCCAGCGATGCGTTCGGGCTGGCCGGTGTCAAGGCCGAGTTTCTAGATACGCTTGATACTGTACTGCCGTTTACTCCGCAGCCGCCGTTTGACAGCGCGCCGGTGCATCGGTGGCCGGTGTTTGGGTCGCAAGAGGCGACTATGCTGGATCCTCTTGTCTTGGTTGAGACGTGCTTGTGGGAGGAGCTTGTGCGGCTGGTGTACGAGTCGCAGGAGCGCAAGCTAGTGCTGGGCGCGTTGCGCGTGATGACGCAGTCGGTGTCGTGGCACCCTCAGCTGGCTCGCGAGATCCTGGAGCTGCCTGTTCCCAAGTGGGCGGGCAATGCGACGCAGCGATATGTGGGCGAGATAGTCAACCAGAGGCTGTCGGAGCTGATTCTTGCTCCCGATGCTGAGATTGTCGGCGCTTGTCTGGAGCTCCTGGTCAATACGGTTAGGCTGGAGTCGATGTCGAAGGCCCTGGATGAAGAGCTTGAGGCGTATGCGCTGAAGAAGGCAGCTGGCACTAGCGCTGCCGCTGGCCCTGTTGGCGGCAGTGGCAGCGGCAGTGGAAAGGGCGCCAATGGCCTGAGACGCAGGAAGCGGCTTCGCGGAATGTCGGACGCCGCAGATGCGTCGTCGGGCGGCGAGTCGGGCACACAGACGCCTATTTTCGGCTTCCGGCCCCTGTCCAGGGCATCGAGCCTGGCGGCCTCGGGAGTCAATGGACTCGATGCATCGTCGAGCGCCGGGTCTGAGCCGAGCATGCTTCCCGATGGACTCGCGGCGTTGGTCGCGCTGGTCATGCAGCAGTGGGTTTCTGCGGCGTGTGTTCCGGCACCGGTCCCGATGCCGCCGCCACAGGCAGCAGCAGCAGCAGCAGCGGGCAGCGGCGGCGCCAGCGCTAGCAATGAGGCGACCAAGGGCCAGGGCAGCGCGAACGCGCCTGCGCCTGTGTCGGATGCCAGCGGTGGCCAGCAGGGCATGTCGGCGGAGCAGATCAAGGCGGCTGCTGGGAGACCGCCGACGGAGCCGGAGCTGCGCGAGGCATGTACGTGGGTGCTTTTGAACTACGAGTTTGCGCAGCCGGCTAACCCGCAGCAATCGGCGCATTACGTGCCGATGGCCGAACTGTTCAGCCGTTATATGATTGCTAAGGAGGGCCAGACGGTGCCGCATATTGGCCGGGCGCTTACGCTGAACGAGATGGTGCGCGTGGTGGCCGCTGTGTTTCCAAAGTCCTCACTGCACAATATCGGCAACCAGCAGAGACAGTCGGGGCAGCCGGCGGCTGACGTTTTTGTGGCCCTGCATCTTCGGCCAAAGGCACAGCACATTGTGCCCATCCCCGCTGTTGCGATAGACAATGGGCAGCAGAAACCGAAGCAACAGCAACAGCAGCAGCAGCAGGTGGTGGCGACGGATCAGGCCAACGGCTGCAAGTGGACAGGCTGTTCAGACGTGTTTTCCAGCGAGGAGCAGGCGCTTGAGCACATATCGTCGCACATCAGGGCAGCAGACGCATGCAGATGGCACAGCTGCAACCGCATTCCAGGCAGCGCAGCCATGGACGCCAAGGCTCTGGAAAAGTGGCTATCGCGCCATGTTCTGGTGCACGGGCCGTTCTTCGCACCAGAGCGCAACCCACAGCCACAGTCCGAGCCAAAAACATCTGCAGCCAGCGACGGCTGCAGCACCGACCTTTTTGCGCTGGCCAAGAGGATCCGCGACGAGAAGAGCCGGCTGCTCGGTCTCATTTCGCCGCCACTGGACAGCGGCACAGCGGCGGTCGGCGACGACCAGCAGATCCAGTCGCCGGTGGTCCTGCAGCTGACGCACCAGGGCATCCAGGTTCTCGAGCAGCTCCAGAAATGGGCCGACAGAAGATGCGGCGCCCAGGGCGAGAGTGACCGAGCAAGGGTCTGGCGCTCCGGCGCAGACGTCCTCGAGCGCGTCGCCTACGTTGCATCGAAGAACATCCTGGCTGCCCAGTTTGCATCCCGCCTCCTGGCGGTTATCAGCAGACCCAACGCGCTTTGACGAGGCTTTGACGAAGAGGAGCTGGCTCGACCTGGTTTGATTGAGGAGCGGAAAAGTGCCATTGGCTTTCTTTTTGCCTTTTACGAGCTCTTGCTTTTCTTTTAATCAGCTTTTTTGCCAGATGCGTGCACGTGACGCATGCTGTTTCCTGGCCCTTAACTGCGCGTGGGCGCTTGATCTCGGCGACCTCGCAACCTTTGCAAAGGCGCTGGGGGGCGGGCTATTTTTGTCTCGTTTTACAGTTTGCGGTTATTGGAGCTGGAAGCTGCGTATCTACCGATCGTTTCGCGCGGATCTTTAGCATTAATCCTTTTTCACTCTGTTTGTTCGCTTTATATTTCCCATCACTTTACCATATCATTCGTACCAGTACTTTGCTGTTGACCAACTTTTTCTAATGCCGCCGAAAAGCAGAGCACGCGGAAAGGGCAGCAGAGGCAGCGGCAGCGGCAGCGGCAGGGGCAGAGGCAGGGGCAGCAGAAGCAAGCGAGGCGGGCGTCAACAAGCTGTGCCCGAGCAGTCGACAGTGGCCACCGACAAGGAGACCGCGCGCCTAGCAAAAAACGACGAGCAGCCAGAAACAATAACGCCAGCAGCAGCAGAAGCAGAAGCAGGTACAGATGCTTTTTCGATAGACGCGGCGAACGCGCTGTGGAAAGCAGCGGCAGCCGGTTCCCAAACCGCCGAGCAGCGGGAAGAAACCATACGGGCCATCATGAGCACGCACATAGTAGGAGGCGGATTCCGGCGCGAAACGCTAAAGAGCCTTGAGCGGCACCAGTACCTGGAGCAGTACCTCTGGCCGAGCTTCCATCCCTTGCAGTCGTCCGACACGCATGTCATGTCGATCCTGCTGATGGTCAACGAAAAGTACCAACAGCGGCTGGTTGGCTCCGTCTGGAAGTCCATGCAGGAAGCCTGTGGAGAACAGGCCAGCGTGGGCGGGCTAGTAGACCGGGTCGTCGATGTCTCTCGCAGCAAAGTGTTTGCGGCAGATGCGGCAGACGTTGTTGGCGGACTGGACGCCTTGTCTGCTCGGTCGGTCGTGGTTCAGTTCCTAATCGCCTGCTTCGGCAGTCTGGAGACGGCCAGCGTGCGCGAGGCCTGCATGCCCCTGGTCACCATTACCCTGTGGAGCCATGTCGAAGGGCAGGCGCTGGTTGAGCAGGAGTTTGCGCGAACGCCGGCGCTGCGCAAGCTGTGGAAACATATGAACAGAAGACTCGGGGCGGGCAAACACGCCGACGAGGCAGAGGCGCTGAGGAACAGGCGTAATCGCGACTTTGTACCCGAATTGCTTTGCGACTTTGTGTCGTGGCTGTTTGTCGACCGGCCGACGGATGCGCTGCTGGCCTATGGCGCAAAGCTTCTCGAGCTGCTTGTCGCCGTCGAGTCGCTGCTATCCACCAGGCGCTACGTCAACCTGCTTCTTTTGGACTTTCAGCTGCCCGAGCTTTGCCGGCGGTCGGCCCTGATTGGCAAGGGATCGGGCCGGTCGGCAAGGCAGAGGAGGTTTGCCGAGCTTGTTGAGCAGCTCGGCAGCCGCGTGTTTTTCCAGGTCGACGATATCACCGGCCAGCCGCTTTCGGACGCAGAGGCCAAGGACCGCAGCTACGAGCGGCTGGCCCGGCTGCAGAAGCAGGCGTTCCGCCTGTTTCCGGCAGAGCTCGAGGACATGGCCATCTCCAGCATTGCTGCGCTCGCAGAACCCAACGTGCTGCGGTCGCATCTCGAGCGCCTGAGTCGCGAGTCGCTTGCCAGGCTGGCAGCAGCCGTGGGCCTGCGCACATGCCTGCCCCAGGTAAACGGCAGCCAGATGCATGGACGACTATCAAGCAGCGAGGTGCTCGACGGCCAGGACGGCAGCCTCTTGTACTCGCATACCTTTTTGCTGGACCTGTTCGGCGAGCGCTACAGACGTCGTGAAACCGTTGGCGACGCGGCGCAGGCCACCTCGGCGTTCCCCACGGAGCTCACGCTCTTTGATCCCGTCGTGTCCGAGGCAGACCAGCTGCGCCGCCAGCCGATATCGGCGGCGAACGGCGACGGCACGGGCATCGGCTACCCGGCTCTTGCGCTGCCTCGGCTGGGGCTGCAGTTCCTGACGCTGCACGATTACCTGGCACGCAGCTTCGAGCTCCTTCAGGTCGAGGGCGCATACGAGATCCGCGAAGACGCGCTCGATGCCGTGCGACGCCTGCAGCCGGAATCCGACGAAGGCACGACGCGCTTCAGCGGCTGGGCGCGCATGGCGCTTCCTCTGCGCCATCCGCCGGTCATTACGGATGTGCGAGCACCTCGGCTGGGCGAGCAGGCGCCAGCGGGTGTCCGCGCTGAGATTACGCTGGATGTCGCCAACTACGTCGACTCTGTGCGCCGCGAATGGGACACCGATGTAAGGCCCCGCGACACGCTTATTCTGCTGGCGGTACAGCCCCGAGACGCTGCTTCTGGCTCTGACTCTGGCTCTGGCTCTGGC